>CAUYQV010097148.1:0-22545 GCA_963574575.1 Galagoides demidoff
TGGCATCACAGCTCATAGCAACCTCCAACTCCTGGGCTCAAGCGAGTCTCCTGCCTCCACCTCCCAAGTAGCTGGGACTACAGGTGCCCGCCACAATGCCTGGCCATTTTTTGGTTGCAGCCATCATTGTTGTTTGGCGGGCCCTGGCTGGGGATTCGAACCCACCACCTTAGGTGTACGTGGCTGGTGCCTTAGCCGACTGAGCCACTGGTGCCGAGCCTCGGGCCTTGCTTTTAACTTTTCTTGGATTCAGTGTGCCCTGAATCCTGTGTGTGATTGACCATGTCCTACCTATTCTTGAGCCCTAGTCAAGTCCCTCACCTCTATGATAACTTCTCTAGCACCTCCGTAGCTATGAGGACTTTATAAGCTCTGGAACACTCACCTATCATTTGATATTCCTTAATGTGATAGCCTAAGATGATATTCACATTTTACTATGTGTGTACACAAATATGTCACACATAAATATTTTCACCAGTGATTCCACTGTGTTTATACCCAACATAGTCTAATTTTATGTAAATTATTAAACCACGTATAATGTTACTAGATAGACATATTCAGATCGGTAGAAAATAATGGTAATTATTTCTTTTCCTGCTATACACCCGTGAGACCGTCCTGTGAATGGCAATCAATTTAAACTTCACCCCTCTGATCTCTGGAAAGAAAATTGTGAGGTCCAAGAACATATTTAAATCTCAGTATGCTTAGGGAAAATGTTGTTAAGGATTCTGCAGGTATTTTGAAAAACAAACTAAGTGAATTAAGGAGACAGCAACTGTGAAAACTAAAACAGCTTCATGCAGACACAGTTAATTATTACATGTTGGCAGAATTTGTCCTTTTTGATAAAACTTGCAAGCAATTTTTTCCCATCAAATCCTTACATAGAAGAGGTGTTTCCAGAACAGCAGGTGAGCCCTGAGGTTACTTTATGTGCCGTATCAGTCAGGGTTCAGAACCAATTTTATGTATATACATAAACATAAACATGCCACATACGTACATGAACGTGTATGCATTTGCATATATGTAACTGTAAGTAACTAGGAATTGGCTCATGTGATTTTGGGGGACTACTAAGTTGGAAGTTTGTAAGGCAGGTTGGCAAGCAGGAGGTAGTGCTTTTAGAGTTAAGGCAGAATTTCTTCTCTGGGAAACCTCAGGTTTTGCTCTTAAGGCCTTAAACTGATTGGATAATGTTCACCCATATCATCACAGGGAAATCCCCTTAAAGTGAACTGGTTGTGGATTTCAGCCACATCTACAATGTACCTTCACAGCGAGGTCTAGATTAGTATTTGATTGAACTGAAACATAAAACTAACCATGGCTCCTGTGACGAAGTTTCTGATTGGTATAGAAGCCTATCTGCTTGCCCGCTCTCCCTCCCTCCCTTCCTTCCTTTCTTCTTTCTTTCCTTCCTCTCTTTTTCCATCTTTTAAATTTTATTTTTACTACTATAATGATTCTGTAGTTTTTTCCTAGTTCTTTCTTTTATTAAACACATTTTTATAGATGTTAAGGTCGTGATCTTGGCAACTTGGCTTTTGGCAACCGGGATACTTGTTCTCAGCAACAGATACAATTATCTGTTTTTCTTAGCTCTCCTTTTCTTTCTCTGGTCAGGGATGCTTTCTGCCATCAATAGATATATCTTTCATTACACGTATTGTAAAGAAAAGAGAAATCACTGTTTAACTTCTTTTTGTCATTAACACCACAGGAAGTACTGGTGATAGCAGTGAATAGGTAATGTTTATCATCTGCATAAAGCATATAAAAGACAGGCTGATAGTCTGAACATGAAATAGTTCTAGATGCATGAGATAATTTATGGTAAAAATTAATTGCTTCCCTCTTACAGTACTATTTTGGACTTGAGGTATTTTCTTATGAAAGCTTGACAAAAAAAAATTAAGAAACAAAAATAAAAGCTTTAAAGTCAGAACACTTTGCTTATCAAAATATAGTCTCAGGTCAAGCTGGACATATAGACTGGTTTACATTTTTTATTGGTTCCCCTTTGCTCCAGTCTTCCACAGATTAGCTGAAATTAAGTCTGTTTCCCAACATGAGACAGTTATTCTGGAAAATTTTGAAATACTCTTATTGTTCCCAGAGGAAAAAACGCAATCACTCCCACAAATACACTCTGTTTGTGTCCGTGTATAATTCCTCAACTTAACTTCAAGAAATGTTTAACGCATTTCTGTAGATACCATGGTTTATTGCATTTTTCTAGCCTGGAGTATATTTAAACCGAAAGTAGTTTGTCTTGGTGTCACGACAGAAAGCTGTTATTTCCCTTGTCTTTACGTGATCTTGACGCAGTGAATAAAAAAGATTAGGAAAAAAACAGGACTATAAGTGGCAAAACTCCAAAGGGAATGCCTCCAGGCCTTACGCCATAATGATAGTCTCCGTAGAAAGAGACCATTCCATGATTGGGCTCAATTTCAGCCAAAATAACCCCCACTGGAAAGTGGAAAAAATACATCTCTAAGATTTGGATTATGTCACAAGTCATGGCTATAAAAAATATAAAATCAGTATCAGCCTAGTCCACAAAGGAAAAAAATATTTACAACTTTTTCAAAAAGAATAAACAGGAGGACATGGAAACAGTCTGCTCCCTGGGAAAGCAGGATTCTTATCTCCAAAGGATAACTGCATTTGCTACAAATCTTATAATATCTTCCACGGCACATGTGCACTAGCTGATCTGAAAAGATACATAGCATTATGTGGCTGAGTAGCTTCAGGAAAAATCCAATGCTCAAAGCTAAAGTACAGCTGGAGGTTTACCAGGTGATATTTACGGTGTATCTTGTTAGAAGGGAAGATCATCATTGGCTTCATGAGTGATTAGTGCACCCGAAGTTAACCCTTCTATGCCTCACAGAAACCATCGTTATCATTATGATAATGAATGATGATTCATTATCAATATGAAATCATATTATTATGATTTCACCCCTCAGCTCAGTATTATCGGTGTACTGGCTGTTTTCATGTCCTCACGCCAATGTGCTCACTGCGATCCCTGTATTTCCCCCCCATTATGGATTAAATTAGAGTTTTTCCTAGGACACCTGGAAGAGTGAGTCAAAAGAAAGTTTCTTTTCATTTTACTACTATTCCTTCCTTCAAAAATAAGTGAATGATGATTTGTACCTTTTCACTTTTTGTTTATCTCTTTGCTAAACAGGCACAACACAATTCCATGTAGGTATACAATGTACATAATTTAGATAATCCCCCCATGGTCACCATTACCAAATCCTTTTTATTTTTTGGAGGGAGGGAGAATCCTTATACTCATTTTTGAGTAAATGGTAGTCTCTTCAACTATGTGCCTTAAGACTTTTCTCACAGCTATAGGAAGATTGTCTTCTGTAGACCACATTAGCTTTCAACCTTCCCTGGTAATTCTTGTTCTGGAGTATTTGGCTTTATAATTAACATAACATTAATATTATTATGAATAATACCTTTTAAATGGTATTCTTATGTTAAGTAATAGAACTGTGCCCAGGATGGTAGGTATTATAACATCAGCCTCAAAACACCATCGCATTAGTATATAATATTAAATCACCTCATATGCGATAGCGTCGTTAATATTTCCAGTCCGTACTTTTTCCTTTGACTAGATATAAAAAGTGGATTTTACACACTTAGTTGGGTTTTTCATATTGTTTATAAACATGTGTAGAGATATTTTTAAATATGTTGTCTCAAAGCCTATAGCTACTGACATGTACTGGGCATATTTTTAATTTTCAAGAAAATCCATTCTCAGTGGCATAGTTTATGAGGCCTGTTATTACCTGGCCTCAGCCCTCACCCTTAGTCTCTGCTCTCACCTTCGCCCTTTGCCCCTGAGTCCCCTGGCTCTGGTGTTGTCCCCAAACGGAATCCCCTGCATTTCCTGAAATCCCAGGTTCTCCTGCATTCTGGCCTTTGTGCAGACCATGCTTTCCGGGTAGAACATTTCTTCCCCCTACATTCAGCAGGTTGATCCCTTTTTATTCTTAGGTGCAAAAATGGAAGCCACATCCTCAGAACAGTGTTTTCTGTCATCCTGAGCTTGGGTTAATTGTGTCGCTTTGGTCTTCCCGTGTAGGAGGCAGCAAGCTGAGTCCTTCACGGACCTTCCAACTCAGTGAAGTGCCCAGTCAGGGGGATGTCTATGTGACTGTCTCTGGGTGGGGATTCAGCAGTGCAGGCAGGCTAAGACCTTTAGGTTCTTCATCACTAGTTTCAATTTAGGGAAGGAAGGGACAAAACCTGTTTGTCCCTTCCTTTCTCCCTCTATACATTATCTGCCATTTCAGATGTCCCATTACCCACCCTATGTACCTGTTCACCCAACTGCTCCCCTTCACCCAACCTTCTTGGGGACCCTGAGCTCCCCTTCCTTTTACTATTAACTGCTGTGCATTCTTGTCCATTTACTCTGTTGCTGTACTCAATAAAAGACCCCTGAGAAGCAGGGCCAGAACAGCACTGACCCGAGATGCCAGGAGACAAGAAAGACTGGGTACGCCTCCCCAGGCCTCAAGCGCCAGTGCACTAAGTTTGGGTGACTGTCTTGTGTTTTTCCAGCACTCTCTCTCTTGTCGGCCACCATCTAAGGCTGGAATCCCCAAGAACGGGAACCCCGACACTCCTTACACATGTTACAACACTCACCTCATGAGGTGGGAACTCCCTGGTCACCTATATAGCTCACTGCTCTGTACACTAAGCACTGAGGACCCCAGACATGGCAGACAGGAAACAATTATTGATTAAAGAAAGGTAGGAATGAAATTCTTTGCTGAATAGTGGAATATATGCTGCACACATGAAAATACAATACCCTTTTCTCTATTTTTACAACAAAAAAAATTATCTCCTTCTCGTTTCCATCTCACTCCCTCATTTTCATGTGTTATCTACAGGTGTTTTGAAGTCATGACTACAGGAGGTCTCAGCCTAGTCTATGCTGATCACTGATTAAAAAAACATTTAATGAAATGTGTGCAGAAACACATAGTAATATTTTTGGAAAGGTTTTTCTCTTCCTCTTTTATCCAATTAATGAAGCATTTGTATCCATGGTACCCCTGCTGTTAAGTGGTTAGCTTTCTTCTTTAGCTTTAATTAAGTGTCTTCTGTAAAAGAAGACTTCTTAAATTTGTTTTTAATCACAAACAAGTGAAAAATGTCTAAATTCCCTTGAGGCATTTTCCTAAGTTTTCTGATTATATTTAAACAAAAGAGGCAGTTGAACCCTTGTGCTTCTCTCTCACAACTATGGGCTTGATCTTATGGAATATGTGATACGTTTTTTTAGTCACCAGGAAGCACTTGATTTTAAAAATGAGAAGATTTGCATCAAAACACTAATAGCATGAAATGACTGCTGTTCCCATTGAACTTAGCTAAAGTCCTGTCAACAGAAATGAATCTCCAGACAAGATGCTTTTAATTAGAAACAGAACAATCTACAAAGAATTTCATAAAATATTGTGGAGGGTAATTTGCCTTGTAATGTTCAGTCTCAAACATTGTTCATTCTTTGTAAACTTGGGGATTCTATCCTTGTTTCCTTGACGTAAACGAACCTGAGTAAATACTGTGGCCTTGCCGTATTTAGTTAACTCTGGAACTTTGTGATTCTTGACTAATGAATAACATCAAGTATCGAAATAAGTAACATATTTTATTTACTCTGCATCCGAACACTACTCAGGTGGAATGAGAAGCCTGAATATTTACATTTTAAGACTATTGACTGTTGTGAGTTGTATTGATAGAATAGATTAGTTTCTGATTTTTTTAAGAAGTACAATTTTAAGTGAAATCATAATCAAATTTTAATTATACGTTTCTTCTGCCTGTACAAATACATATTCCAATCATATAAAATTATGCAACAAAATGTTTAAGATGAACTGGGCTATAGCTTCAGATGCAAATAATCAAAAACTACCCAGATGTGACTTCTAAATAGTCCCTGTGTTCTCTGTGCTACTGAGGCCAACGTAGTTTAGGAATTTATATCATAATCCTTCAATGAAACACTCCATGTTGTAAATTGCTAATCTAAAATTCATTATTCTACACTAATATGCATTTTGGATGCTTTATAACTGATCTCTTCTGAGTATGCATGTTGATAATCCGTGCACCTCCGATATTATTTTTGTAATGTTCTCTTCTTTTCTCTTGCTAATTGTCTTGAAATATTGGTTTATTCTTGCTTTCTCAACTTGCTTACTACTCTCTTCTCGTTAATGGATCCAGTTTGGGGTTTTTGTTCTTTATCTTCTTTAACCTTCCTGACATGTTGGCCTTGTAAGCCACCTTTCTCCATAAATGTGTCCTCCCTGGACCACGGTCACCCTCCTTTCTCAGGATTTTCTTATTCCACTTGACTGGCATCTCTTTGCTCAGATTCTTCTGAGTCTCCTGTGTTCCCAGAGGTTTAAATCCACACTCTTCGCCTTGTCATGCACCTGTTCATTTGGACTAGATGACCATTTAGTCAAAGCAAATGTAGGAAAACATGCTGGCTCACAGGGACAATACCTGAAAAGTGTTAGACAAGTTGTCCGGGCCCCAACCACGTTCCCAGATTCAGAATAGAACTGAAATCGCAAAAAGAGCAGTACAGTGTTAATCAGAAACTGATCCAGAGACCCTGCCCCAACAGCCAGCCTAAAGCAATGGAGCTCTGGGGGAAACAGAGGATGTGTGTCATGTTTGACACTAAGCTAATCTCAGATTCCATACTAATATGTATGAGTTTATGGCAGGTTACCAATCACAGTCAAGGCTGATGCAAAATTTAGATGGTGTTCAGTTTGTTGGCTGATAACATAATTGTATGGGGTTGGGATGACATTAATACTTTGACCTCGCTCAGGCATGGTGGCTCATGCCTGTAATCCCAGCACTCTAGGAGGCCAATGCAGAAAGATCGCTTGGGGTCAGAACTTAAAGGCCAGCCAGAGCAAGAGAGAGATCTCATCTCTACTAAAAATAGAAAAGGTAGGTGGGCATCAAGGCAAGTGTCTGTAATCCCAGATACTGAGGAGACTGAGGCAGGAGCATTGCTTGAGTTTGAGTTGCTGTGAGCTAGAATGAAGCCACACTAGTCTAGCCTGGGCAACAAGGTGAGACTCTATCAAACAAAAAGAAAGAAAAAAAGACTTAGACCTCTTCTCTAAACATAGTCCATTTTATCTATTACCTTTCAAGATTACTTCCAATATATATTACCATGTACCAACTACCAACTCTTAGTGACAAAGTAAAATAACCATTTTTTATCTCTCATAATTCTATAGTTATTATGCTCCATATTGTTTCAGCCAGTGTAAAGTTTTTTGGAGGCTCCCCTGGACTGAGGTCTCCCAGAAGGCTTACTCTTGTGACCCATAGTTGGTGCTGGGCCTCTGTGAGAAGCTCAGTGGGACCTCCAGCAGGAGTGTCTCAGATCCTCTCCACATGGCATTTGCACAGCACAAGTCTCATTCACAGGATGACAACTAGTCTCCAAGAGAAAATGTTTTAACTTTAAACATGTAAATGTCCTGAGACTCAGACTCAAAGGGACATTCTGTCATTTGTTTAATTGTCTTGATCAAAGCAAGTTGAATAGTTAGCCTATATTTAAGGTACAGGCAATAGATTTTACCTCTCAATAGTAGAAGTGTACACAAGAAACGTATAGTTATCTTTACCCCACCATATGTATATGGCAGAGAATTCTATGTTCTCAGACTAACATCTATACATTGTATTCCCATATTTAAACAGTGGACTAAAATTATATAATATAAATATTTTTGGAAGAACCACATGACCCTGCTAAATATATGTTGTCAATTAAAATCATCTTGATTTAAAATATATATGTGTGTGTGTGTGTGTATGTGTGTGTGTGTATGATACTAGTTTAAAAAATGCTATACTTTTTAAAATTTTTGAATATATGTTGGATCAATATCTTGGGTTTCTTTCCAAAAATCATTTATGATGAATTTTGGCATGTCTAATCATGACTGAGCTGATGCTATCTAATAATAGCATGACATGAAAATATACTAATTAACCCTAATATTTAAAGCACATCACATATGTTAGCTATATCGTAAAATGCAATTTCTATTCTAACAGGTATAAAATTTCAGATCACTAAAATGTGAGTAAGTTTTACAAACATATCTAGAAAGATAATGCAAAACACAAATGAAATTTATATTTTCTTACCTTTTAGACTATGACACCTTTTGTTGTTATTATTCTATTGCTTTTTCTATCTCATGTCTACCCTAATGATTTACTTAAACAGCCATTTTAGAGATGAAAGGTGTATCAATTTGAAATAATACATGAAATGCATTTCTATGGAAAGTAGAGGAACTCAAAAGGTAATACAAACTTCATCTTTTCTTAGGTTATTTTCACCATTTGAAATTCCTTTAAAACACACACTTTGATTTAGATTTCAATTCTGTTTCCTGTGTAGGAATCATCATATTAATGAGGTAGTTGAAATCAATAGGACAGTTTTCAAGCTGTGAAGTGGCTTTTTAAATTATTTCTCCATAGGATGGGTCTAAGGAGAATTCATTATAACCATAAAGTTATCTAAGAAGGAGAAGTAGCTTCTTTCTCTTTTCCTTTACCCATTCTTTCACCATCACAGCCATGTCTAAACGGCTCTTATAAATCCATATTAAAATTAAAGTTAGAGTCAAGTTAATTTCTGTAACACCATTGGTTGTCCCATTGGAGGAGATGTCAATTTCAACTTGGCTCAAATCCTTTATTTCTATTTTAGACTTTCCTGGTGTTGTTTACATGACAGCACCACGTACATGCACAGTAGAGATCCACTTTGTGAAATAAATTACAATAAAATGTAGATATTTAAGGAAATTCTCTGGAAAAAGTTCATTTCAAAGACATTAGTCCTTAAAAACAACCTTAGTAAACTCAAATGATGAAAGAAACTTTACAAAATAATGTAGGGTTGATTACAGCTTTGAATGCTTTGCTTATTTAAAGCTTGTCAATTGACTAGAACTAATGACAGTACCCAAATATGCATGGTCTTACAAGTTTTTACGTTTTAAAATAATTAAATCACTCTCTGTGTGTATGTGCACGTGTGCACACACATGTGCATCAATAGAATATTTAATGTTAAACTGCTAGGGCTATTAGGCACAAAAGATTGGCATTTTTTGAAAAAGAAAAAAGTCAGAAGTTATGAGTATTTTGGCTACCTCTGAGCAATGAAAAAATAGATATTAGTATTACAAAAATACAATCCCTGTAGTTTACCCAGGCTTATAAATATGTCAAAAATGTCTGAGGTGATTCACTTGGTTTGGCAGATCCTGGCATTCCAAGCAGCAGTATATGAAAGGGTGCTATTGCCCCATTCACCATCGGCGATTAGATGATTTCTAAAATTCCAAGCATCACAACAGTTATACTTGAATAAAATGTAAAATACTCTGTAGTCTATAAATATCACCACCCCACTCTCTTACAAATAGGATTCTTCTTGTTACATAATCTGTTTTTCCAAAATTAGCAGAATCCCTGCCACACATCCACCCTGTTTTCTACTTTCATGGAACGATTCTGCACCTAGATTGCATTCTACTCTTGGAAACTTTGAGTTTTCAACTTATATTGCAATTCTAGACTGTTCATTTGTCATCTAAACTCTAGTTTGTTACTAAACTCATACTACTTAAAAAATGTTTAGAAGTGGCAAAAAATTATTTTGTTAAGTGCTGGCATGTGCTAAATGACCATATTAACACCAGTTAATCATGCACTGACGTTTAGTCAACACCTGGGAAGAAAATATTCAAACTACTAATTTTTGTTAACCAGTTTGATGAAAGTACTTCAAATTGTATATAAAACCAGCACACTGCACCCATGACTGCATTAATGTACGCATCTATGATTTAATAAAAAATAAAAATAAAAAATAAATTAAAAAGTTTTTTTAAATTACTAGTAGTCATCCCAGTTATACAGCAATTGTGATGACTAGCCAAATCAGTGATATCTAGAGATGCTAGAACTACTTGGCCGGTTCTATGTGTTCTGAAATATTGAGGACAATTTTAGCTACATGCCCACATATGACACAACTGTCATGGCTTTGCCTTTTGTCAGACAGGCAGATAAATAGCTTATAAAAATTGGTAAATACTTTATAAATAGATAACTAGTTCCAAATATTGTAAATTGATCAGGTAGCAAAAATCTTGCCGGTTCTAATTTTCCTTTGGGTATGGTATTTTCGATCAATATATCCAGAGTGAGCATTATTCAATTCTAATGACTGGAAGTGCTATCCAACTGTGAGATGTGAGCTTCTAGCACTTCAAGGTAGCAACCTCTTCACCACTTTCCATGGCAGACGAAACTGACACAGAGAAAGTAAATTGTCTGTACACACATTTCTACTAAAAAAAGAAAATGTGAAACTACTTCCAGATATAGATGCACTTCAACAGCCCTTTAGTAGTGAGATATTAAAAGCATATGAGATAATTTCTAATGTGATTTAAAAAAATATTTAGTTATTTTAACTATCTTTCTTATATAACCAGAACTAACATTTCGTATTTTTATATAGGACTTAAATAACAGATTGTTTTGTGCATTTGAATTAAATTCTATAAATAAGAATTTTTTACAACATGTTGGCTTCAGTGTTGTTAAAGTGTTACTTATATGTTATTGAAATACATCTTTTTAATGAGTATGCAGCTACAAATATTCTTTTTCCTTAATTTAATTGTTAGCTAGTTTGTAGATTTCAGTTGATCTTAATTAATTTGAATCAAATTGAACTGAATTTATTTGAACGGGCAGTTGTCCTAGAGCAGGCGAAGGGTAACTAAGAGAAAATGGAAGGGGACTGTCCCCCAAGATAGCGTGTGCCTCGAGGTCAGTGGCCAGAGGATGGGAGCTCAGTATTCATGAAGATTCACTAAATACAAGAAATGATGCTATATTCTGATTTTTGAATATCTTGTGGCAACCAGTGATGGAAGTCAAATAAGAAATATGAGAAAAAAAATCCAAGTGAATTGCCCATTCAATTTTCGTTTTCAGGGAGGAAGGAAGGAAAAGAAAGAAAGAAAAAGCCAGCCCAGTTCTTAAACCAACTGGGAAGCATCTTGCAAATATGTAGTATTTAAACAGAGTTAGCAGGGGATGACATAAAGAATCTGAGATCCTCGCCTGCAGTGACAGTGCACTCCTAGCTGCGAATGCTTCACAGCGAGGGCTGGAATCTGCAGTCATCTTCAGCACCCTGGTGCTACTGCAGCCAATTGTCCCAGAGAGGACCTAAGAGTTTAGATTCCCCACAGGGAATTCAGGAGCCAATAGGGGATTACTGCCATCATTTAAGGCCAAGCTGCCTTCACTTGACCTGGGACAAACCAGGTCAAGTAATTTGCTTTCAGAGCTCTCTGCCCTCTACCTACAACTGCGCCTTCCTCAGTATCTTGGCTTTAATTATCCTGCCCTCCCATTCCCCCACCAGTTTCTCCTGAACCCTCAGACGCAGATTCTACTCTTAGTGTGTCCTTCGGGGGAAACCACACGAAACCACCTGCTGACAATCAGGATGATACCAGCTACTCAGAATTGTCATCATAAGCCACGGATGAATACTAATGCCTGAAGTTATGGTTTCTGTTAGGTGTGGAAAGGTGTTTCTCAAATCTGCTCTGAGACTGACCTGCATCAGAACCTTCAGGGATTTTTATTTGTAAAGCAGGTATTTAGTCCCCATTAAATATTAGAGTCACTAAGGCTGGGGTATAGAAGGTGTCATTTTTTTTTTTTTTTTTTGGAGACAAAGTCTTACTCAGTAGCATGGAGTAGGGTGCAGTGGCATCATCCTAGCTCACTGCAACCTCAAACTCCTGGGCTCAAGAGATGCTCCTGCTTCAGTCTGCTAAGTAACTGGGGCTATAGTCATGCGCCAACATGGCTGATTTTTCTTTCTTTCCCTCCCACCCTCCCTTCCTTCCTTTCTTTTTCTTTTTCTTTCTTTTTTTTTTTTTTTTTTTAAAGATACAGTGTCTCAATATGTTGCTCAGGCTCCTCCTGAACTCCTGGCCTCAAGCAATCTTCCCACCTCAGCCTCCCACAGTGCTAGGATTATCAGCATGAGCCACCACCCATGGCTTAAGTCAGCATCTTTAAAGAAAGTCTTTAGGTGATGTTTATGCACATAGAACTTTTTAAAAAATAACTCTGATCTAAGTCACGTATGAAAAGCAGGTTTATTTCTTAGTTCCCAGATGGTTGGAGCTGCTATTTGCAGGATAGTCTAGGCTGCCTGTAACAGCGAAACCAGACAGATCTGACGTTATCTGTAAGTACACACACTGGCTGCCAGGAATGAGTCAATTTCTTAGAGATAATAGACTTATTTAAGATGCTTTTTAAGGATGAGGGACCCAAGATCCAGATAGGTTAAGTGATCTGCCCAGTATCACGGAAAGGCTATCTTCGGATGAAACAAAGCACAGCCGTCCCAACTCCTGAAATGTTGTGCTCATCTTATTTGGGCTGCCTTCTATGGCTGCTTCATAGTACAGTTAGGGAATAAAAATAAATTTATAACAGAAACAACCACTACCATAATATTTGCAATCACAGTTAATAGTTTTGCCTATTATAAACAGAATAGAATTGCTAAATATGAACCTGCTTCAGTGGGAAAGATTATTTGTTTCATGCACGTCTCTGACTTCTCCACTTTACTGCATCCTAACTTTTCTAGGAGGCTGAATCTGACGGTTGCAGGGGCTACGTAGAGAAGAGCCATCCATGCGTGGGCACATTGTCATGCGGATGTGGCTTTGTTTAGAATATATTAAATTATTTAATGATTTAAATTAATTAAGCAACAGAATTGTTAACTTTGTATACCAAAAAACACCTACACTTGGCACCATGTCAAAAAAGGCAAGTATTGACTAACCAAATTGTTCACTATTTAACCAGCTGATTTGCTATCACATGGACAGAGACTATTTATACACTCGTGTTGCTGGAAATGGTATAAATTACCACATTCTAAGACAACTGCTAATGTTAGGGCGATCAGCTGTTGTTTCTGAGCACCAGCGCTTTGACCTCTCATTAATACCCATAATCGAGTGTTGAGTGCATAATTTAAAATTTAGACATATATTAACTGCATTTTTTTTTTGAACTGATGTTTATTTTCTGCCAAACTTATTTCCATCTTGTTTAAGAGCTTGTGGAAGAACAGCTTAAGACCACTCAGTGATTGTTCCCACCCCTTCAGTGGCCTGAGCAGTGGGGGCTGCAGACCAGTCACCGTGGGAGGCTCGGTGCTCCCGTCTTCAATGGGGACCTGCTGAGAAGGCACAGAGCGCGCCCGTAGCCTTCTGACCGGCCGGCAACCTCAGGTTGAGAAGCGGTGAACTCAGGAGCCAGAGTCCATTCACCCTGAAATTCCTCCTTGGTCACGGCTTTCTCAGCGGCAGCCCGCCCTTCCTTTTCAATCTCCTCAGGATCTCTGTAGAAGTAGAGACCAGCCATGACCTCCCACAGATATTCCCGGGAGATGGTGCCACACGCGAGGAGAACTTCCTGGGCCAGCACCTGCCACATGAGACCTACTGGGTGAGCACCGCTGTTGTTTGGGATGGCGATGTCCACATAACGCAGAGGAGAATCTGTGTTACCCAGAGCCATGGTAGGCAGGTTAGCATAAGACTCCTCTATGAGAGGTCAGCCCGGGGATCAGTAACCACTAGAAGACAAGGCTCCTGGAAGGCTGCCTGGATCTGGTTAGTGAAGGGTCCAGGAGTGAAGCGGCCAGTAATAGGAGTGGCTCCCGTGGCAGCCCCAGACTTCAGCACACGGGAGGAAATAACACTGACATCCCCAGGGTTTTCAATGGCAGCAGTGGCCCGAGATGCCAACAGAAGCCTCTCCGACGTCCTCTTCAGATTTGGGACGTAAACATCATCACTTTTCCTTTTGTAGCTGTCCTGTTCTACTTGGGAGTCAAGTTCAGTGCCACCTAAGTGGGTTCCTGCTGCAAGAAATTTGAGGACATCCTCCTCCTTCATTTGCAGGACATCAATGTCTCCAGACATTGTGAAAATTTTCCTTTACGTTACCATGGGAATCCAGAACAACGCCCTGTGGACACTCCCTTGAGCAGCGAGGAAAGGCTTAATTGCATTTTTTTAATCCGAGAAAACAGCAATACACACTAGGAGTATTCTTACTGGTTTTGTAAAACATTCACTGGGCTTAGCTGGGAAAAGTGAATTAGCCCGTAGTTTAGATTGACTATTACAATATAATCACAATGTTATTTAATGTGAAATTAACATTGACACCATTAAATCATTGTCCTTTTAGATGAGCTTCATTCAATTAAGGCCATGTTCTCTTTTCACATAGAGAAATATGATTATTTTTCGGTGTAGCTCTCCGCCATTCTTTTGGGTCTGTGCTGTAGACACTGAATTGCTTCTACTGAAATCTTCACATTTAAAATGAATAATTCATGAGATTTGTTTTGTATCAGTCTTAAAGCACCTTCTGGGATGAGGCATTGTGAGTGTACCTGTGGTGTTTTTCTTTCTTTTTTAATGACAAACAACAGCAGCAAACGACATACGAACTGAAAAACGCAGCTATTACATTTGATATTTTCATGCCCCAAATGGAATCTAAGAGAAGCTTTAGAGAATGTCACGAAGCTGTCCGTTTATCTCTTTAAAATCACGGCTTCATCGGATACAGATTTAAGGTGTGTGGCGAGGCTGAGCTGATGGTGAAGTAGGTAGCTCTGCCCAGTGGCTGCGGCAAGCATACGGTAGCGCCTGCCGATCTACACAAATCCACTCACCCCACAGGCTGCAGCTCTTACCTTTCTGCTGAGTCCTGTGCTGTGATTCCGGTGGACAGGGCTGTGGGCTCTGTTTATACTCTGCAAACAGTTCACTTTCTGACATCATTTACGAGCTTCACCTTACAGCTTGTGGCTCAGCCATGAAGGAGGAAATAAAGACCAGGGCCCGCTGGGACACAGGCTGGCTCCACCCTTGTGTTTCTTCCCCGTTATGAATCACCTTTATCTTGAAGGTGTATAAACTTCGTGTGTGTACATTATTATAAATTGCATATAATTTTTAACTAACATCTTAAATGCCACGGTAGGCTCTGCTTATTTTTACTGATGACTCTAATTACAATGCTAAATCCACAGACTCTTCTCACTGTTACTTTAGGGATTGTCTTGTTTATTCCGTGCTGCTCAAAACCTGTGTAACAGAATCTCTGATGCTAGATAATCTACAAAGAATGGGCAAGTATTTCTCGCAGTTCTTGAGGCAGGGATTAAGGGGCAGGCGTCTGGTGTAGGCCTGCTTCTCACCTCATCTCACGGCAGAAGGTGAAGAAAGGCGAGAGAGAAAGAAAAAGAGAGAGAGAGAGAGACGGCCGACTGTGCTCTTTCATAATGACACAAACAACTCATCAGGGTAGAGCCCTCATCTAATCACCTCTTACAGGGCCTGTCTCTTGATACTGTTACTATGGCCATTAGCTTTCAACTTGAGCTTTAAAGAAACAGATGTTTCAACTGTAGCATTGGTCAAATGACATTTGGGTACAGGAGAAAGATCTAACCTTGATGGAAGATGGTCTCATTGGAGCTTTGAGTTGAGGTCTCATTCCTGCAACTGACAAGTGTGGAATATGACAGGTCATCCCACCTTCCTCACTTAGTTTCTTCACCTATAAAAATAAGGATAATCATCATGGCACTTCATACGAAAGCCTGGACAATGATATAGGTGCCCACGCCCTCATCTCTCTGAAATATGTGACTATCTTGTCTTACATGGTACAAGGGACTGGACTTTGTCAATGAAATTCAAACTTTAGATCTAAAAATAGGGAGATGATTATTCTGATTTATCCAGGTGAATGCAATGTAGTCACGTGGTCGTCTTCAAGCGGGGAGGATAGAAGGTTAGAGAGCTGTGATGATAGAAGAGGCAGCAGAGATTCAAAACCCGAGAAAAACGAAACCCAGCAGTACTGGCTTTGGAGCTAGAGGAGGAAAACTATTTGACAAGCAGTGCAGATAGTGCCAGGAGGTTGGGAACAACTCTAAGCTGGAAGCCAGGAACGAAAGGGACCTTAGTCCTAGAACCAAAAGCCACTGAATTTTGCAAACAAGGGAATAAGCAAGGAAATGGATTCTCCCCTGAAGTTTCCAGAAAGGAATGCAGCCTGCTGACATCCTGAAAAGCTCCAAGAATGAATTTTCTCTGTTTCAGGCCACTAAATTTGTGTTTATTTGTTAATGACAGCAATAAAAAGTAACTCAATATGGTGGGAGTAAATATTAACTGTATGTGAAAGCATTTCTCAAACCTCAAAGTATGATTCAATTCAATAAGCATTTGTTAGAGGCTCCCCTAGCGCTCTGACACATGCCGGGAATACAAAGAAAGGTAAGATTTCACCCCTGTGCTCCAAAAGCTCATATTTTAGCAGAAGAGACTAGTATATAAACAAATAAATCAAGGCCACTGTATGTCACATTTGTAGTTAGAGGTGTAGTGTCAGGATCAGTGAGGGTATAAAGGAGGAAGCTTGGCTGCCATCTACGTATTATCTTGCATTTTTAGCTCTCATTGGAAAGAATCTTTAGATTTTTCAACAAAGCAGAAAACTGCTTTTTTCTCCCCCACTCTTAAATTGTATAAAAACATACTTGCATATGAGATTCTTTTAGAAATACCTCCCTGGGTTCTAGACAATGCCCTATATTTAGATGGTTAAAAACAATTTTGCTACTTTCAATTCCCAAACAGTAAATAATCTTTGGACTCGAGTTCAAGCAACTAACATGGTCAATCTGATTGGATCTTCGCTGCATTGTAATTTCTTGAAAGTCTTTGCTACTTTCAATTCCCAAACAATAAATAATCTATAGACTTGAGTTCAAGCAACTAGTATGGTCAATCAGATTGGGTCTTAGCTGCATTATAATTTCTTGAAGTTATTACTAGAGAGTAGATATGCCCATAAACTCAGAATCATGCAACACTAAAGTTCTCGCGAAGTTCAATTTCCCATGCCAATTTGGCAAGCTATGCTGCTCAGGTGGTCAAGATGTTCTAGATGTTACTGTCAAGGTATTTCTTAGATATGATTAACATTAAGTTCAGTAGACTTTGAGTAAATTAGATTAGCCTCCTTAATGTGGATGGGCCTCATCACCTTTATTGAGGGTTTAAGATAAGGCTGAGGAATCCTGAGAAAGAAGCAATTATCCCTCCAGCCTCATAATTCTGCCTTCAGACGCCAGCTGCAACATCAGCCCTTCCTTGTGCCTCCAGGCTCGAAGGCTTTGAAGGCTGCACTTCAGATTTTGGACAGGCCAACTCTCAAAATCGCACAAACCAATTCCCTAATATAACCCTGATTGATTTCTCATTCCCGATGATAACTGTCCTGCAGCACATAATGACTCTTCTGTAATTTTATAAAATGACAATCTTTTGAAATGAGCATAATTCTTTTTGTATAAAAATCCATAAGTAAAATAATAAATCTTTTGTTGCTGTCACAGAGGGACCTCAATAAACATTTAATGAATGAAAGAATAAAAAAAGTTGATATGTGACAATCAGGTATTTATATGTTCACCTTATACTTTAAGCTTATGGAGAAGAGATTTATTTGTTTTTTTCAGCATGAAAGAATTAGGCATAGTAGACATACAGTGAGATTTTTTTTAATAGAAAATTTAAAAAAAGAAAGGGAAAATAAATGATTCCTTTTATACCACTGTGTTCAGCTAGTAGAATAGATTTGGAAACATTATTTTTTTAATAAGGACAATAGTTGAATGCAATTTACAAATAAGTGTGACCTTTATGAGAACAAAAGATGGCCTGGTTTTATCAAGACAATAGTACTTATTATCAGTAATTGAGTCATTGCTGAATATAATAAAGAAGTTCAAAATGTTGGAAGCACGTGTGCATCTATTCACATTCAGATGCATTCACTGAGGTGTATCAAAATTAGTGTGAATGAATATTAGGACAGTTTGTTTGCTAGTGTCTATGTGGAAAATATTCAGTGGATAAAAATTGCTCTTTTGAAGTCAACTATTAACAGTTACAGAACTACTATGATTTGTTAGGTCATAGGATACAGGACCAAATCAAGCATTCCCTTATTGCTGATTCTAGAACTGTCTGGTTGAGTTTTCTGGGACCAGAGGGACTTTGAAAATAGAAATTATAAAGAGGAAATAAAACAGGCTTGAAGAATAGAATGTCTTTGCATACCGTTTATAATACTGAGAAGAAAAACAGTGTTCTATTGAGTTTAGCGCATGAAAAATGTTTTAGGAGAAGCATAATAATTTGGGGAGGGTAAAAGCCATTCTGTAAAATAGCCACTTATTGATAATGATTTTGTCAATTGTCTCTAAATTGCAATAAAGCCTGGTATTACTCAGGTTTATTGTTTAGCTGAGCCATTTTTCACTTAAATGGGCAATTTAGCTATGAATCTGTTTTTCCTTTTGTGTAGTTTCAGATGTTTATTTTCAAATGTAACAGAACAACAATACATCAATAGAAAAGTATAACTTCAGGAGACTCATCTTTCAATCTAGATTTATGGAAGACTATTTGTGGTACTTAGTATTCTTTAATATTGCAGCTCAAAATATTTGTAGGGGCACTGACCAGAGGACATTAGCTTGATTTTGAAATCTTTAATTTTCAAGCACATTGGTAATTTTATTGTACATAACCTCTTATAGTTCAGGTCATTTTCTGCAGATGCCAAATTCAAGAAAATTGAATATCTAAAATGAACAGTAGAAGAACATAGCTATATTTTTCCTCAGCTAAGAAATATTAACAATGAGATGTCTTCCCTTATAAAACCTCTCATTAATTTTTTAAACTAAATGTTTTCGTTTATGATACAAAACTTGATTTTCCTTTTCATTAAAAATAAATCTATATATTCCAGAGAAATAAATTCTAGAATTTTGAATTAGATTAAGTTTGCCGACTATAAATATAATTAAATGAAAGTTACAAAATGTTTTCTGTAATGTCAAGAACATTATACCTTCAGTCTGAAGAGAGTAAGCAGAGAGAGCTTCTCAAAGCTTCCTTGTTAAGCAATAGTAAAGAATAAGATTATTTTTATAGAATGAGCTTCATGTAACACAATTCAAAAGGGGAATTCTACAGTCATGATAAAGAAACAAAAATACTGACATTTTCAAAAACGTTTAAGTCTATTTATTTTTCTTTCAATGGGACCTTACCTTTCACTGAGACATACTTTGTCACTGGTATGCTCTCAATATTACGGAACAAAATACTGACCCACAAACTTCCAAAGAGGATTAGCATGAAATGAGTCCACGATAATGCTTAGAAACTTACACTGTAAACAGTGACTAGGACAAGGGGTTTTATGAGGGAATAAACAAACTGCAGTGGACAACATTGGAGACAAACCCCAGGGCTACAGCGCCTCCCTCAGGCTTCCCTTGGTATTGAGAGTCCGTGCTTTTCTCGCTCCCTGAAAATGTGCCTGGGAGATGCTTCTCGTCCTTGGACAGTTCAGTGAGAACCATGGTGGGACTTCCAGGGAAGGAGGAAAACAAATAAGACAATCAAGGCACCAGATTGCTTAGCATGTGACTTAAGGGGACATATTAGATAAGACAAAATGTCTTCAAATGTGTCCACAACTTTCCAGCCATTCCCCAGCAAAAGGGCGTTTGGATTGTGCTCAGGCCGCTGCTTCTTTTTTGGAGACTACTGATTCTCCAAATTTCCATCTGTCCCCCTCCCCTGAAGCACTTGAGAGGGACAGGAAATTCTCAGATATGACTTCTGTCTAGATTTAATTTCATAAATTCCCTGCTTCTCAGAAGCCTCATATCTGATAGTTACCGAGTCATACGCCTTTCAGAGAGGCCAAAGCATCATCAAAGCTGCTTTACAATCCAGACCAGGTCATCAGGCGTGGAGATTGTGTGGAGTTAGGAGGCAAAGCCACAAGGGGAAATAAAGGGAGAATTTATCTGAAATTATACCTGGCCTTCGTATATGCTCCAGAAGTCTAGTATGACTTAGAACCATTTGGGAATTTTAGGTTCTAATTATTTCTTTTTATTGAAGCATGACTAACATGTTTCATAAATATCTTTGTGGTGTTTTTAACAAGATTAAGTCATATGCATGCCTAAGCGTGCACACGTATTTTAAACTCTAATCAAGGAGAGAGACATATTTTCGTTTTGTGCTCTACACAAGGTGAAGCTGCTCTCTTTGGATTGATTGTGCTATCAGGAAAAGTCAAACAAAGATTATTACATTATTTCCAATTTAAGCTTTTTCTTCATTTTCCAATAATTGCATTTCAGAAGCCTCAAAGATATACCCTCAAATTTTAAGAACCTTAGGGAAATTAGCCAGTTTTGTACTAATAAATTAATGACAATATTGAAATAACCTTTCTTCAAGTTAATGTAAGAGGCTGCAGCAATGTTCTACTTTCAAAGGGATAATACAAGTTTATAGCTGACCTGAAATAAAATCGGCACATTTTTCTTTCAGAAAAGGAATGCGGGTTAAAATTTAATGAAGGATGTTATATTTAGTAATCAATGAAAGCAACCATGGTGGTGTGTTTTTTGCATTCTTAATTATTTGTCAAATTGCTTGCCCATGAACCCAGGTATTGTTAGTTCCTCTTTAGTAAATAATCAGGAGTTTGAGCTGTGTGGTATTACCAAATATAAGAAAATGATTTAAACTCTCCTACAGAAAACTATAAGCTTCAATTCCCTACAAAAGTGGTTTTTTAATGTTCTTAAGGTTGTAATTTTGTTTTCTTGCTTAAATTTTCATTATTTCATTAAATAAAGATGTGTTTTATTGCAACCCATTATACTTCATAGCCAATATCATGAAATAGCCAGAAACTTCCTCAAGAAGTTTCTGTTTTACTTATTTCTATTTATTTGCTAATAGAGAAGAATAATCCAGAATGAATAAAATAAATAGGACACAGTCATTTGGAAGAACATGCCTGTTTGATGCCTAAAATGATAAAAAAAAAAAAGAGGAAATGATCAGAAATGCAAGGTTATATCATTTTATATTCATTTATATCGTCATTGACATGTGTTTGGCACATAACTGGCTGTCCGTAAATATTCATGAAATGAATGGATAATGATAGACAAGAAAAAATTTAATCTGAAGTTAGAGGGAAGTAATCATTCTTTTCCCTAAAAAGTATGTGAAGTATCGGGGGACATAAAATATGGCCCATAGAGAAATGAAAAAATGGCTCCAGTCTTCAGAAGTTCATAATCTAATCAAAGTGATACACTTTACAGTCCCTTGTGGGTTGACAGCCTCCTTTTCTCGGGTGGTGGCTGCCCTCGTGGAACTCTCTGAGGTGGCCCTGTCCATGCTTGGCTCTCTGTCAGACTGGAATCACACATTCAGGGGTTCCACCTTCACAGTTGCACTAGACTTTGGTCCTGCCCTTTGAAACTGAGGTGCAGGCAGCCCTGCCCCCTTCCCTTCTGCCTCCAGAAGATGCTTTTTGGGTCCATTGCGGGAATGGCAGCCTTGGCAATCTAGAATAACTCTGGTGGTTCTTCCTCCCTTGTCTTAAAGTATAGCCCATGTTTATAGCTGAGTAGCTCTATGGTCCTATAGCATTAAAGAACTCTGGCAGTCTTTTTTCCTTTTGCCCCATTTTCTTTATTTCCTTTTACCCCAGCTGGCAGAGTTTCTGCTGCTATGATCACATTCTTGCTCCAGGTTTTTGTCTAGATGGTTGACTAAGTCTGTGCTTCACATCCTCCGTGTTCACGCCTACAAACACAATGTCATTTTTCATAATAAGAACATATTAAGAATTTTCCAATCTTTACGTTCGGATTCCTTTTTGCTAGGAAATTCTGTCTTCAATTCACTCCCCTCTCTTTTGTTTTACGGAAAGAACCAAGCCACTCCTCAACACTTGGCCTAGAAATCTCTCCAGTTTAATATCCAATTCCATTGCTCACCAGACCCAGCTTTCTCAAAACAAAAACCCCAATCCAGCTAAGTTCATTGCCACTTTATGGCATGGATTGCGTTTACTTTAGTTTTCAACAGAATGCTCCTAATTTCCAGGTGAGGAAGCAACAGCACGGCCTTTACTGTCCTTATTTCTACCAACATTCCATTTCTGGTTACTTGGGTCTTGTCAGGAAGACAGACGTTGCCTCTGCAGGTATCCTCGTCTCTTGCTGAGCTCTCAGGAGAGCCTTCAAAAGTGCATTCACAGGTGGATGGAAGGTGATTGGTGGGACCATGCCTATGGTTCATCTACAAGGGTATGCGTGAATCTTCCTAAATGTAGAATATAAAT
>CAUYQV010097150.1:0-11383 GCA_963574575.1 Galagoides demidoff
AACAATAACTGAGAAAATGACATGAAGGCTGTGTTGATCAGTTTGATGGAAGTATTTCAGATTGCATGTGAAAACCCCACACTGTACCCCAGAAGGGCATTAATGTACATAGTTACCATTCAATAAAAAAAAAAAAAGAAAACTATTTACAAATAAAAGACATGGATATTGTAGCAACAGCAAGAGAGAAAAACTAAATCTGTAAGTGCTCGTATTAGACCATGAAGACAACAACAACGACAACAACAACAAATTACATTATGAGCAAATACTAAGACACACATAACAAGCAAAAGAAGCTAGAAGGAATTTATAAAAAAAAAGAAATTGAAGTACAAAGTAATGATATATAAGTAAAAAGACCTGATAAACCAGGAGCTGCCTCTTTGACATGATCAATGCAATAGACAAACACATTTCAATACAACATAATAGACAAACAAGTATGCATGTCAAGGTGGATAAATCTCAAAACATCATGCTGAACAAACTGCCAGAGATATGAATGGTTAGGGATCACAGAGGTGACATTTGAAAATAAATGGAAATAAACTGTGTGTTATTTTGCTTTTATTTTTTCCTAGCAAATAGCTCGGATTATATAAACTGTGCGTGGGTCATTATGGACACATAAATATGTAGTGGGAATATGAAAACGTGTGAGAATGTGAACAGCATGTTTAGGATCATGGTCACCTCTGGGGAAGGAAAAAGGGATGAAATCGGAGGTGAGCACACCAGGGATTTCAAGACTATCTTTATAGGGTTATTCTTAAAAATCAGAAACAAATAGAGCAAAATGTTAAGATTGGTAAACCTGGATGGTGGGTGCGTGAGTGTTCACACAAATGTGCTTTCTCCTAGAATGAAATCCATTACTTTATTTCAAGCCCAATCAGCATCCCTGCAAGCTTTCTTTTCACGTTGTTAGACTGCGTCGTGATGATTGGCTTAATGGCTCCATTCAAGAGCCTCTCTCCTTTGCATGCCCTTTGCAATGTGATTGCACCTCCACCCTTCAAGACATGGAGTCCACTTCCCTACCCCTTGAATATTTGCTGGTTTTATGGCTTCATCCAACAGAATGGAGCTTAGGGGATGGTGTGCCATTTCTGACATTAGGCTTGAAAGGATCTCATGCTTCTGCTCTGGCTCTTGGTCTCCTGCCACTGCCATGTAAGCAGCAGGGGCTAACTTGTTGGAGGATGAGACACCACAGGGAAGACAGCCCAGTGGTCCCAGCCAATGACTGCCTACAGCAAGATGACCTCCAAATATGTGAGGAAATCTAGCCAAGTTCAACCTGATCCACAACTGACCACAGGTGCATGAGTGTCTCCAGCCAAAACCAGAAGCACTAGTCACCTGACTCATGGACTCCGCTGAAAAATTGAGCAATAGGACAATAGCTTACTGTTTTAAGCCAACAAGTTATTACAGCCCTAGGTTACTGATACATTGATAAAACACAGCATAGGGAAACCAAAGAACATTTTGGAAAAGGATAATGAGATAGTTTCACTGTCAGATATCAAAATAAACTCCAAAGCTACAGAAATTTAAAAAATTAAGTTAAATACTACTATAGAGTTAAAATTGATCGGCAAAACAGAAAAGTAAGCACTGAAAAACACTCCTATACGTGGAAATATAATATGAAAATGAAGTTTCAAATTAATAGGTAAAAAGACAAGTAAATAGTGGTTGGCCAACTGGCATACTACATCAAAAAATAAAGTATGTATAAATCAATAGCTTTTTTTTATTTACAAAAATAGGAGAGAATATTTTTATAAACCTTGGCTAGAGAAGGATGACAGGAGAGCTGGTGTTTTTATCATAGAACTGAACGTGAACCTGGCCCCGGTGTTGAAGGGGCTCAGGGAAGACCTGGCAGGCAACATGTCAGCATTCTAGGAGTGGTGGATGCTTCCACGGCAGCCAGGGGAAGCATCAGATGAGTGGCAGCACGTGGCAGCGTGTGAGACTCACCCCCTCCCCTGCACCAATTTTCAGAGCCTGAGCTGCTACTTCACCCCCTTCCTCCTTCCGAATCTCATGGAAAATGTCTCTTGTGGCTCACACTGAACTGAAACTATGCAAGAAAAGAAATTAAGGGAAATGGGCAGCAGTTTGGCAAAAGTGACATCCACCAGCATTTCTGCTACTGACCAGAGTTATGAGCATGGGTACATGACCAGTCACATTCAAAGATGTTTATGGCCACATTTTCATTAGAAGAAATTAGAGAGAGAAATGGGTAAATGGGGATCCCTTGGTACAATAGAGAGGATCCTTCAGAACAGCCATTACTAAGGAGGCCTTTCCACAATTAACCAGTTATGAGGACATCCACAGTTACAAAGTGAAATATCAAGTTGCAGAGAATGATGATGTAAAATAGGATCCCATTTTTGGTACAATAAAAAAATTAATGTGTGATGAGCATAAGAAGAATCGTACATAACTAAGAGTGGTTACCTCTGGGTGTTGAGATTGGGAAGCAGAGGGAAAGGAAAGAGCCACTCTCCCTGTTTTACTTTATATATTTTTGTATCCTTTAATTTTATTACCAAAAAAAAAGTATTCTTTTTGTAATAGGAAGCCCAATTAAGTCTTTAAAAGCAAGAGACTAAATACTTAAAAAACATAAAAATTTATAAATTCGTAAGTTATAGAAATTGATGAAAGGCTAAAAAAATGTTTGAAATCATAGGCCACATACTCAAATCTCATTCAGATCTGATCTCCCAATCAGATACCATCTATTAGGATAAATAAAGTTAGTAGCAACTATCATCATCATTATTATTATTTGGTTAGTCCAAGGAGAGTTTTTGGTGACCCGCCATCCTGCAGGCTTCAGAGACTTCAGAGAAGTAATCTTTAAATACAGAGAAATCTGGGTGGCATTGTATAACTTTCCTAGGCAGAATAAACAACAGAATTCTTATATTCACTCTTGGAACTTAAGAAAGTACACAATTTTGTAGAGGTCAACTCTTCAGGTAAAGGAATTTCCTAACAGACGTGCCCACTGAGGGTCTTGGAGAGAACTTCCCTAAAGCATTACTCAATCTGGCAACTGAGGTCAAAGCCCATATTTTATAATCTCTCCTTGGCACTGATAACGATACCCGGACTTCAGTCAACAAATACTCATTTACTGTCTACCCGGGGTCAGGTCATGGACTGAAGTGCGGGAAGCAGCAGTGAGCCCGTTTCACATGATCCCTGCCCTATTCAAGCCTTAAGGTCTATTGGGAAAAACAGACTTCAAACAAGTGACAATAAGTGGTTTGTGTATTTTTACAAAGAGCAGACGGGGTGCTACGGGAGCAAACAACCAGCAAACAGTCTTATTTGGGGAATCAGAGGACAGCTCAATTATGTCCACAGAATTTACCGGATGGCCCTGACTGTGGGAGAGACTGTTGCCTACATAGTTCCCTCACAATGGGGATCGATCAAGGAGTCAGGAAGCCACAGGAGGTAATATGAAATTATTAGATGTAGTTTTAAAGAGGACTCTTACAAGAAACGAAGTCCATCTTGCATTCCGTAGACATTAAGCATGTGTTAGGTAAGCCAGGAGTGGTGATAACATGTGTCTAACGTGAAGGAGTGCATTCACTCAATGGGCATTTAGTCTTCAAATGTTTAGTGGGTGCTTCTTGTCTGCCAGGGACTGTTTTAGGCACTGAGGACACAGCAGAGAACCCTGCCCTCATGAACTTACGTTCTTGCACAGTGACAGAAAAGAAAGCACAAAAGGAAAACATGTATCAGATATTGATAAATGCTGTGTAGAAAAAGATTTAGTTTGCTATATCAAATAGGGTGATCAGATCATTAGAAGTTGGTATTGTAGCAAAGATTTGAAGGAATCAGAAGAGCAAGTTAGACAGACATCTGGAGGAGAAAGCAAGTGCAAAGGTCCTGAGGTGAGATCATGCGTCAGTGTTCAAGGGACAGCAAGGACTACAGACTCTAACATAAGAAACAAGCACACACACAAAAGAACTCTTTTATAATGCAATGTGACAAGTCATGATGCTAGAAATTTTTGCTAAAAAGGCAAGTATGACAGAATTCTAGTGCTGGGCTGCAAAGACAATGTTTAACATTGCTGAAAGCTCCTGGCCAGCAAGGTCAATGTTAAACAGAGCCCTTATGCACAAGACAAGTAAAAAAAAAACAAGAAAGAAAAAGTTCTCTGGCAGCATTCGGTTGGGTGAGGACCAGGTGAACCTGATCCGCTCTCTCACCTAACCCCCTTCACCTTCCCCTGAGCAGTTTCTTTCTGTCCTTGTTCATTATTCTCTCTGTTTATGACCTGCTCTTTCACTGATTGTACTCTCAGGGTCTGGATGTAGAAAAAGAGGACTGCATGGGGCCACCAGACACCTGGGTCTTCCTTCTCATCTCCTGCCCCATCCCCACCACCACCCTTAATTAGCTGTGTGATCCCAGGGAAGTATCTTAATCACTCTGATTCTCTACTTCCTCATCGGTTTTTGTTGTTGTTTGTTTGTTTGTTTGTTGCAGTTTTTGGCCGGAGCTGGGTTTGAACCCACCACCTGCTGTATATGGGGTCAGCGCCCTACTCCTTTGAGCCACAGGCACTGCCCCTCATCTGTTTTTTTTTTTTTAATTAACTCTCTTAAATTATAATTTAACCACCTGACACTGAAGGAATGCAATTTTGTGCTTCTCTTTTCTTCCTAATTCCCTCTCCATAAATTCTCACCTGTGCATCCCCCAGGCAAGCACTTTCAGGGTGGGGAACACCCTCTGTCTGTGGGCTCCTGGCTCCATCACAAGACTCCCTACTATATTCTGCCCCAACAGGTCCTGGCCAATGGATGCCGGCCTGTCTGAGCTTCCAAGGAGAGGTCTTCTGATTATTTACATGCAAATGGCACCTTTCACAGGGGAATGGAGAAGCCTTCCTTTCTACCTCCATTTCTAACAGCCATAAACCTAGCTGAGCCATCACTACAAGTGTCTGAGAGAGCCTGAATTCTAGTTCTGACTTGTCCCATAAAGAGTCACCTATGTTCCAGGGTTCAGTTTCCTCAGTCGGAATCATGTCATGAATCATAGGGTCTTCTGCCATCACACCGGCTCTGACGGGGGAGAACAGGGATCCCCTCGTCTTGACCCAGAGATGGCAACGGGAACCTATTCACCTAGGGAAAGACACCACTGTAGCTACCAGTTTGCCCTCCCTTGGGGTCAGGCATCTCCTCCAGTCTCTCCCTTTTATCTCGAACACAGGAGAAACCTCAGGGAAAAAATAAATAGGACAAGTGCATTACCAGGAGGAGCAATTGGCACAGTCTGCATGTTGGCATGACCTTTACCAGTCCTCTGCGGCTGTGAAATTGTGACAATTATTCTTAGCATCAGATGCATAAGCATTTTTATGAGTCTCAAAATGCTCATACAAGAAAAAAAGAAAAGAACAAGGTCAAGATGAAACCCCTTTAGCCAGGCACGGTGACTCACACCTATAATCCTAGCACTCCAGGATCCCGAGGCAGGTGGATTGCTTGAGGTCAGGAGTTCAAAACCAGCATGAGCAAGAATGAGAACCTGTCTCTACTGAAAATAGAAAAATTATCTGGGAGTTGTGGCGGGTGCCTGTAGTCCCAGCTACTTGGGAGGCTGAAGCAGAAGGATTGAACCCGGGAGTTTGAAATCGCTGTGAGCTAAGCTGACACCACAGCACTGTAGCCTGGGCAAGAGAGTAAGACACTCTGTCTCAAAAAAACAAAAAGAAAGGAAAAGAAAGAAAAGAAACCCCTTTGACAAAGCAGGGACTGGGAAGGGGACAGGTGGAGGTGGGAGCCATCTACACATCCAGTCATGCTGTCATCTTTGATTGTGAAAGGTGCTCTAGAAACCAGGGCTGAAGTTTATACACACATACACACACATTTCCTGCCTCTACCAGGTAGGAAAGGTAGGAGGTAGGTAAGAGGTAGGTCATATATGTAATCGATCATTTCTACACCAGGATGGAAATTCAGGGGAGACTTTCCAAGAGCGTGGCATTTAAGCTGAACCTTAAAGTCAAAATTTCAGCTGGACACTTGAAATTGCAAATTTCCCTATTCTCCTTGTCCTACCTTGTTATTCTCCACAGGAATTATTACCTTCAAGAATAAGCTATGATTTACTTCTTATACTTATTGCCTATCCCCCTCACCAAGCCTACGCCTTCCCCATCCCCCCACCAGAGAAAAATGCATAGAATAAAAAATTGATAAGCTCCTATGTTTACAGAGTACCTTTGACCTTTCAGAACAATGTTCCATCCCTTTTCCTCTCAGCAGAGTTCTGCAAAGAACAGAGATTCGGTGAGTCTCCCACTCTGCCTTCAGCTTTGCAATAACACAGATATGGGGAGAGGAGAGGTTATCCAAGGTCATCTGCCTAACACCCGCCAACCTTACTGAGATGTCACTAGAATCTCACTTGGCACGCAGGGAGCACTCAAAATATAAGAATCATTATTTCCTTTTTCTTGTGTCATATTTTTTCAGAAAGAAGGTATTAAATTACCTTCTCAGTACCAGCAGCTGGCACGGCGAACATAGTTCTGACTCTTCTGCCCTTCCTCCTCCTTACAGTGCCAGAAAATCAAATCACCTTTCACTTAGTGCCCTACCTTTAAAAACACCCAAAGTGTGTTTTTATTTCTCCCCCATCACCATAGTGTGGCAACTTCAAGAATGGAGCTCCCTCCTATTCCTTGGTCCAGAACAATTTCAATAGCATGTACGCACGAACCACAACCTTAATGTGGTTACCAGTCAGACAACCCACTGCTAGAGGGGTTCTCTTTCTATGTATCAACAAAACACACTCAAATGGAACCTAACAGTTCTAAAAGATGAGAGCTGGTTTTCTAGAGTTGGGACACTTTTTACGACTTCTTATGACTGGTAGCTGATGACCACAGTGACATGTCAGCACACTACAGTCACAAAGTTAAAATAACTATTAAGAGCCTTCCTCCAGGTCTCTTCCCTTTACTTCCTCCTCCAAGATATAAATCGAAGATTCCATGTCAGAATAGCATGAGCAAACTATTGAACCACCTTAACCAAGTCAGCATGATCAGCGCTGAGTTGTCCACTAACACTGTAACACTGAGATCCAGACATGCCTTGAACAGGTGAGGCACAGCTCTGGGTGTCTAGGAAGCCCTCCCAGCCAGGCTGTGTCAAGGCCTGCTGGAGAGGAGTTCTGATTAACTGCATGTATCCGTTTGAACTCTTTAGTTTCAAGTAGCAAAACCAACTAGAACAAGTTTGTGCAAAACAAAAAGAAATTTATTATAAGGATACGTGTAGAAAGAACCCAAGCCAAGACTGCAACTGGGCTGAGGATTTCCCATAAAAATCCTGTGGGAACTTAAGCAGTCTCTCTTTCTCTCTCTCTCTCTCAGCCTTCTACCTGCTCTGCCTTAAAAAATATTTAAGTTATCACTTCCCAAGTTTAAATTTTTTGGGTTCATTCACAGTAGAACTCTTAACTCTCTCAATCTATTTCCAGATTCCCAGGTCATGACTCTAATTGGCTTAACCTGAGTTAAGTAAAACCCCTGGTTCAATCCACTTGTGACCACAGGCTCACTTTCGGACATTACAAAATAGCTAGGGGGGGTTCCATTATTGTAGACTAAGGTGGAAGTGGAGGAGGTCAGGGAGAGCTATCCCAAACTTAACATATCCAAGGGAAAATGCATGATTTCATTTTTTAAAAAAAAGAAACTCTTCTGCTCATTCAGATCAAAAAACTTAGAGTCACCGTAGATTCTCTCTTTCCTCCTATATCCCACATCAAATCTGTAGTTATCTAGCTACATAATAGATTATCCCAAAACTTAGTGACTTAAAACAAAAATAATATTTATTATTATTCATGGGTTCTTTGATGCAGGAATTCTGATAGCCCATGGCAGGGCTTCACCTGGAATATCCAAGGACTAGCAGGTGTCTTCAAACTACATCCCGTGGGCACATGCAGCCCACCTAGGACAATTTATCTGGCCAGTTGGGTGTTTTTGCCGCCGCTGCCTGTCCTGCTTAGCAGCTGACTTGCCCTGGGGCCTGCAGTGGTCTGAAGGACAGTGAACTGGCCCCCTCTTTAAAAAGTTTGAGGACCCCTGGACTAGAGGGTGAAGTGACTGAAGGCTCGTTCATTCACATGTCTAGACGTTGATGCTAGCTACAGCCGAAAGGCTCATAGGGCTGCTGGCCACCACATTCCACACGCAGCATCTTCATGTAGGTCTGGCCTTTCTCACAAAATGGTAGATGAGTTCTACAAGCAAACATCCCACGGGAATACGAGGGCCCCACAGACGCTGTCTTCACGTCTCAGCCTCAGGAGTCACACAGCAGTGTTTCTGCCACATTCTATTTCAAAGAGAAAGAAGCACAGACCTCAGCTCCTGATGGTGGTAGGTACCAACATCTTATGGCAAGAAGAGAATGTTGGAAAGGATGAAATTTGGTGTGACTATTTTTTAAGAAAATTAAATTGGCTATGCCGTCCATCTGTAACTTCTATTAAATCTCCCTCCAAAAAATATTCTGAACCCGACCTCATTCTCCACTGCTACCATCCTACGGCAGGTGACTATTGATTTAGTTTAGAGTGTGGCAATCCCTTTCAAACTGGTCTGGCTGGTTTCAAACTTAAACCCCCTCTGTCAACTCTTCACAAAAAAGCCAGACTATCATTCCCCTGTTCTACCTACATTAACACCTTCGGAACAAAATCCAACGTTCATACATCCGCTCATATTAATAAATTGGCTCATGATTGGCTGCCTACCATAAGAGGATTCATTTCTGGATTAGGTGAGGGGGGTGGGATTAGTTAAAGATCCCTCATTCTTCCAAGCTATCACCAATCTAAATGATTTGTTGATCTGGACTCCTATAATTATTAGCTGTGTAGCTTCTATATTTTCCCACATGGAATGCACTATACAAGAATTTCCTTCTCCTTTGTTGCTCTCAACAAAATGTGGCAAGGGGTAATCAGTACCCCAATATCCTGATATATAGCCAAGACCACTAATGTCCCCATTTCTGAAGGCAGATGATCTGCGTCCCAGCTGATAACAGGTGGTTGTCCGTTAATTCCTTCACCAACACATACCAAGAAATGGATTCGGGACGGGGAAGTCCCTACGGTCTCCATCATTGTCTTAGATCACAACACATTTGTTTTCTAAAGGACTAATTTTAACTCATCTTACTTCTGACATTCCTGATCTTTGCATTAGTTAAGATACTTGGATGCAAGTATTAGAAATCAATGCAAATAAATGTAAGATGCTTAAAAGGAGCTAATTGTAAGAACTGGAGGAATCTCACAGAACTCACTGGCAAGAACACGGCCAAGCTCAGAAAGTACTGCCCTCTCCTAAATAGCGAGCAGAGAAGGACTGCTTGGATCCGAGTCCAACTTGGATCAGGTGGCCTCCCATGTCCAATGAGCTATGGCCAGGAAGGTGGCACCACCTTGCTTATCAAGGTTCCATTTGAGCCCTTTGGGCCGTGATGTACCCACTAGCAGAAATTAAAGGCATTCAAGAGATTTATGGCAAGGCTTGGCAGTCTCCTCAAAATGCATGATGTAGCAAGGACCTAGACTCTTAATGCAGCTCTATAACAGACACGATTCAGAGCTGATACGCCCAGGCACGGTCCACTACTCTTTAAACTCTCCCTGTGAGAAAGATCCCAAGCGCAGCAGACTTGGAAGCCACATTTATTTGTTACACGACCAAGACTTACCTAAACGAATGGCAGACAATCCACCCAATAGTGCAGCTGGTCAGATGACTCACGTGCCTTCTCTGAAAAAATCTAACCAAGAAACGTAAATCCCACGGTCAGTTTAGTGGTAAGAACTTGAAATGATTATTTATGTATATTTGTGAACGGGTGGTCATGTTGAGAGGCTGTTCAAACAGAGGAAGTGGGTGAAAAGGAGGACACAGAAAGAGCTAGAATGAAGCAGAGATGAGTCAGAGAGTGACACCCCTGAGATGGGAGAAAGATGCTGTGGTTCCCAAATGCTCCCGGAGCCCAGTTCCCAAGAGGCCTAATTGCAGTTCAGCTCCCTCGTCTTAAAAAACAGTCTGCTTTATCTTCACAATGAAATCCCCCACTTGTATGGGGTTAGTCTGAGTCGATTTCTACTTGCCTCAGCCAACAGTTCCTGACTAAGAGAGCCCGAGAGGGTGTCAGATGGGGAGAGTGGGAGAACATCTCCTCCGCCATTCAGCGGGGGGCTCCAGGAGCACCCAGCTCATGCACCGACCTACTCACGTCTGCTTCTCTGCTTTTCAGAAAACAAAGTTCTCAGAGTCCTTTAAAAACTTCCAGCCTGTATTTCAAGCCTGATCAGGAAAGGGCCTGCCAGTGTGAGGCTGCTAGACATTGAAACATCATCATACACTTTTTTCTACGCAGGGTGTACTGTCCTCACCCGACTTACATCTCAGCAAGCAGAACTTCCCAGCCTGAAGCAGATCCAGCATTAAGCAGATGTTTCTCCAACCACATCATAGTCTTTCTTGCTCTCTCTTTCTCTCCCTCCCTCCTTCCCTCCCCTTCCTTTCTTTCTTCCTTCTTTCCTTCCTTTCTTTCTCTCAGCCATGATTCTTGTTTCTAGAGGAGAGATTGAATGACGAGCAAAGGAGACACAGCCCCTGCCCTCATGGAGTTTAAAATCCAACTGGGGAAACGGGCAGCAATTCAATATTAAACAATCACTCAAAAACGTTCAATCGCACTTGTGTTAAGTGCTGCTAAGGAGAGACCCAGGAAGCTATGAGGGAGAATAAGAGGTTCCTGTGACACCGTCAGGGAAGTCCCGGGAGGATTACAGAGAGGGTAAGACAAGAAGTGAAGGTCAGTAGGCGTGACCCTGTGAGACAGTGCACGGAGGGGCAGAGTGGGCGCTGAGCAGGCCCGGGACTTATATTTGCGTAACTGGAAGAAACCCTTAAGCCAGGGCTCAGCTAAAGGGAGCTTGGCGCCAGGCACGCCTGCAGCAGGTTGGGGCTGGATTAGGTCGGCTCTTACAAGCCAGATGCAGGGGTCTGGTCTCCACTTTCAAAGCAACTGCAGCCATACGCTCCAAGACATCAGGCTGACTCACAGGCTAGTAGGGGAAATGCTTGTTATCTTGAGAGAAGATCAGCTATCCCTGCTCTCCAGCATCCACAGTCTGTCTCTCACGTACTGATAGTTTACTAAGCTGTTCTGCTATTGACACTGCAAAGCAGTAACTCCATCAAAGGGCCCAGCCACCCAGGAAACGAACCAAAAATTATCATATATATATA
>CAUYQV010097152.1:0-19319 GCA_963574575.1 Galagoides demidoff
CCAGTGAGTCATCCTCATAAAATATTCGCCCAGGCTGATTTCTTCAAGTGTTTCCCCTATACTTTCTTCTAGTATTTTTATAGTTTCATGTCTTAAGTTTAAATCTTTAATCCAGTGAGAATCTATCTTAGTTAATGGTGAAAGATGTGGGTCCAGTTTCGGTCTTCTACAGGTTGCCAACCAGTTCGCCCAGCACCATTTGTTAAATAGCGAATCTTTTCCCCATTCAATGTTTTTAATTGGCTTGTCAAAGATCAGGTAATGGTAGGTAGCTGGATTCATCTGTTGGCTTTCTATTCTGTTCCTAATCCCAAAACCAGAGATGCTGGCATGGATGTGGAGAAAAGGGAACACTTCTACACTGCTGGTGGGAATGCAAATTAATATGCTCCTTTTGGAAAGAGTCTGGAGAACACTTAGAGAACTAAAAATTGACCTACCATTTGATCCTGCAATTCCTTTATTAGGTATATATCCAGAATACCAAAAAATCACATTATAAAGATATTTGTATCAGAATGTTTATTGCAACCCAATTCATAATTGCCAGGTCATGGAAGAAGACCAAGTGCCCATTGATCCATAAATGGATCAATAAACTGTGGTATGTGTACATCATGGAAGACTATGCAGCCATAAAGAAAGATGGAGACTTTACGTCCTTCATGTTTATATGGAGGGAGCTGGAAAATGTTCTTAGCAAAGTATCACAAGAATTGAAGAAAAAGTATCCAATGTACACAGCCCTATTATGAAACTAATTTTATAAGTTTCATAGCCTAAGAATATGTGGGGGGAGGAGGTGTATGGGTGGAGGAAGAGTGATTGGAGGGATCACCTCTTTGGTTTATCTTTCAAAGGTATAAGCGAATCTTTCTAAAAGTAGAATATAAACGTCTTAACACAATAACTAAGAAAATGACATAAAGGCTATGTTAACCAGTTTGATGAAAATATTTCAAATTGTATACAAAAACACCATACTGTACCCCATGATTGCATTAATGTACACAGCTATCATTTAATAAATAAAAAAAAAGAAAGTGTTTACCCCACCTACACACCTCTAAGGAAGATCCCATTATTCTCACTTTACAAATGAGGACATTGTTAAACAGATTAAATGAATTGCCTAAGACCACAGACCTGAGCAGTGCTAAGCAGCGATGCAACCAAGAATACGGAGAGTAGAACCAAGATGCTGAGCCTGGTGCCTGAGCTGGGGTGATTGGACTTGCCGAGATGCTATAGCCAGAAAGATGTGATTTTGTTGTCACTGTGCCTACTAGGATATGTGCTCATGTTTTGCCTTACCTTTTTTTGAAAGAATAATTTTTAAACCTCTCGGGGGCTGATGAAGATAGTAAATATTTATAGAATGACAGACAACTAACTGCAAACATCACACGGTTGCTCATGTATTTGGATGATACTTTGCAAGGCAAGTAGAAATCAATTTGTAAAGACTCAAAGACTTTCATGGAGGTAGTTTCTTTCCTTCTAACAAGAGGCTGAAAAAAAGATGACCTCCTCCAGCTCTTACACTCTATCATTGTACCAGTTGTGTACCTTAGAGCAACAAAGTGGTATCTCTCAATGTGTTGCTTCCTTAATATTTAAACTGTATGAACCAGGGAAAGTGGCTACAAGGAGCTCAGACACACTAGTCTGCTCCTTGGTTGCTATTCTGTCCAAAGAAATCAGTGTTCTGAGACCCAGCAGATTCTAGACTATTTCTTCACCCCCTCAAATTTAATAGTCACTGGAGTCCTTATGAAGTGAGAGCTTCAATGTTGGATGTATATGAGGGTTACACTATTGCACGTAGAGACTGAGGTTATAGACAAATTTGTATTAGTAGTTCAGAACTTTTGGGGAAATAATCTCCCTCCAGTTCAATAGCTTTAGAATGTAGTTGTGTATAGAGAGCTGAAAATGACAAATCTCCAGTGTCAATGAAGAAAATGAGGCACCTATAATATAAAAGCATTGTGGGAATAAAAAATATGAGGTGGGCCACTTCATGCACATGACCAGGTACATGGTGCACATTGCTGGTCTTCCTCTCTGAATGGCTCAGATTCCTTCTATCCTCTCTAATTTCCCATTCCTATACCTCTGGGTGTTATCTTCTAATGTTCATACCTGTAACCTTCACTTTAGGACTATCGTTGGACTGATGAAGCATCTCTACTTACATTACTAGCAGAGATCCACAGGTATCTGGGAACATGCCTTGGCATGGCCCTTGATCAATGAGTATGAAAGTATAGCTCTGTTGTCTTGATCCAAGATAAACTCTGGGGTTTGACTTACACTCCAAGGTTCCTTGTATGATCAGGCTGGGATAGGGACTTTGCCTGAAACCATACCCTTTCTTGAACTCTTCCTCCTTCCCTGTTCTACTTTCTTGTAGTTATTTCCCAGAAGTATTTTCTTAGTAAGCACCATCAACATACAAATCATCAACTCCTGTTGCCTCTGGCTTCATGAGATGGCAAAGAGTGGCAACTCTTCCATCCCAATTTATGAAATATTCTTACACTATGATGAAGAGACAAAGTGATTGTATATAAACAAGTTTTATGCTTTGAGCTCATGACAGTTTTGTAGGTCCATCTTTAGCAGAGCAAATTCCTACTGGGGCTGGTAAAATACTAAGAAAAATCAGTCTAGTTTCAGCAGGGCTTTGCACTAGTGGTTGTGAGGACAGACTAAGGGTTCGCATTGTGTTTGACACAACAGGGGATCACACAAAGTTGACAGTACCTGCAGATACGGAGACAGAACAATCTTTCCTAATTGGGTCTCTTGATTAGGTTTCATCTGCAATCCTCAGACCCCTAGCAGTAGAGACAGCAGTGGCATAATAGGTCCTCCTGGTCTCACAAATTTGCATGTCTTCCTTGCACAGGGGTCATGCTAATCTTCTCTATATTGTTCTATTTTAGTATGTGTGCTAATCCTCCTAGTCTCAATGTCCTAGCTTTCTATAATGTTACCATAGTTCTTTAGCATCAAGAAGAAATCCATAGAGTGTTCCCTAAGAATTCTTGGACATATCAGTGAATGCAGACCTTGGCAGGAAATATTGGATTCCACATGCATGTGAATTACCCAGGACTGAGATATTGCCTTGTTAATCAAACCACAAACAGGAGGAGGACAGCACAGTATCCAGTCAACTAATCACCAATCTATGCCAATCCTGCCTCCTTGACTCCATCCACTTTTTTCCCCATCTCTCCATCTCCACAGTAGTCAGTTAACTGTCATTTCTTATCTGGATCAGTGAACCCATCTCTACCTTTATCTTTGCTTTCCTCCAATTCATTCTCCACACTGTTAAGTACAATCCTTTCCTTCTAGCACTCCACTGACCCTCTCAGTGTTTTCTAACCTTTTTAAATCTCATGGCACACTTGATCCTATAGTTAAACTTCCGCAGCACACTTAAATTATGTTGATTTAAAAAAGAGTTAAAAAAAAAAGAAAATGCTGACTGTGATTTGAAATCCTTTCAAAAGTAATTTAATTAATGATCTTTAAAATTTTTGCAGCACACCTAAGAAAATCACTTCATGATCTGGCCTCTGTCCACCTCTCCTTGCTCACCTTACCTCCTCTCCTCTTGGCATTTTATACTCCATCCATCCCTGTCACACACCTCTCTTTACTCTGCTCTATTTGGACGGCCCCCATGCCCAGCTTTGCCCTAGTTTCCACTTCACCCAATAGTTTATACCTGTGAGTATCTACCTTCCCTGCCCAGCTTCACCAACTAGGACCTGGAATCTACCCACACTCTCTACCAGGCACCTTGAAGATTTCCTTCCCCTTTTTGGCTGTACATCATTGTTGGTGTTAACATCATATCACAAGGCCAATGAGAGAAGACAAGTTTGAGATGAGAATTTCTCCTAATGCAGACTGCCCAAAAAGCCTTTCAGGATCAGATCAGCTGACCGTTACATACCATTTTCTCACTTTTCTAATAGGTACCTACACTTGCAACTGCAGAACATTCTAATTGAGTGTGAGGAAAAGATCACTAACTTCCCATGCTCCTTCCTATTGACTGCAGACAACTATGTATAGACTAGAAGGACTGTAACAATGCCAATGGTCAGTATCCACCCTTCTACTTCCTGCCCCAGGTCCCCTTGCCAAACTCTTAACCTGTTTCCATTCTCTTCTGTGTTTTTTCTTGACAATGATTATGGGAGTGATGATAGGGATTTGGCCTGCAGCCAGCGAGACTCACACAGAAACAGAAAACATCCATGCAGATTAATCTCCAGAAAATGTCTGCCTTTCTTCTCTCCTTCCCTTAGCCCTGTTCTGCAGTGTTGACCCTAACTTTATCCCCTGCACAAAGCCCCGCAGTAACCTCGCTCCCTTCAGTCCTGGCCCTGGCTTTGTGGTGGGATTTATAATAAACTCAGCTTTAGAGACTTTAAACAGTCTATAATCCTGGCCGGACTCGAGCCCAACCAGTCCTGAAAGCCTGCTAAATGAAGCATGACAAATGCTCTCTCATTTGGTGGTGACAGGTGACAGCTGGGATGATGATGTATCTACCCCATCAGCAGAAGCAGGACATTTATTTAGTAATACCTTTCATCCCCTTTCTCCTCTCAGTCATACAATCCAACATCTAAATATCCCACTTCTCTGAGACAATTACTTGAGCGGCTGAACTTAAATCCCCCCATTTCCAGAATCACCTACATAAAAACTTCAGGCATGGATGGATCTGACAAAGCCAGGATTGTGAGTTGTTGTTATCTGTTTCCCTGCCTGAGACTGAGGCGGCAATACTGAGGCAGGACCCAGGGGACCCCATTATCCCAGCCCAAAATGACATACAAAATTGAGCTTCGTGAGCATTCCAAGTTCATTATGAAAGAGATGAAAAATAGCATCTTTAGAAATGTCATTTTTTAAATCGGTCTAATGAAGTCGTGTATACCCCCTTCCATTACGAGCTGGCTTGTTAATCATTCCCTCTTACATTTGCCCTTGAAAATTGAAAAGATCTCCTACTGAATGAAGACAAGAAGAAACCTTCCAAAAGTGAAATTAGAATGCTCTTGTTCTTTTTGGCCCAGCAGTGTGTACTGGTATCTCTCTGTGGCTTCAGTTTGCATTTCCCAGATAACTGATGATACTGAACATCCTTTTATGTGCTTAGTGGTCATTTGCATATCTTCTTTAGTGAAGTCTCTATTCATATGTTTGCCCATATTTGATTAGGTTGTGTGTCTTACTAATTTGTAATACTTGTTTTATGCGTTCTGGGTATAAGTCCTTTGTCTGACATGCATGTGTTGCAAATATTTTCTCTGTGGTTTGCATTTTTGCTCTCTTAAGAGCTATTTTTTTTTTCTTCATTCAGTCCAGTTAACTTATTTTTCTATTATTATGGTTCATCCTTTGTCTTTCAAGGAAATAAGCAATCTTTGCTTACCCAAAGTTCACAAAGACTCTTTTCAATTTTATTCCAGAGTTTTACAGCTTTATGATTTGCACTTATGATAATAAACTATTTTGAGTAGGGTTTTTGTGCACAGTGTCAGAGAGCAGTCAAGGTTCATTTTCCCCTCATTTTATATGAATTTCCAGTTCATCCGCACCATTCAATGCAGAAATTTTTCTTTGTCAACTTAGTTGCCTCGGTAATGCATCATAAACCAATTGACTGTATATACCTGGCCTCTACTCTGTTTCTTTAATCCACATATTTATGTTTTTGCTAGTACCAATCAGTCCTGATCACTGAAGTTTGAAGTATAAAGCAGATTGGATTTTAAAACTTTCTTTGACATCATGATCACTTCTTAACTCTGTTTATGTATGTAATTCTTAATATTTTTTCTTTCTTTCTTTCTTTCTCTTTCTCTTTTTTGAGACAGATTCTCTGTCACCTGGGGTAGAGTGATGAGGCATCATCAAAGGTCACAGCAGCCTCAAACTCTTGGGCTCAGGAGATCTTCTAGCCTTAGCCTCCCAAATAGCTTGGACTAAAGGCACCTGCCACAACACCCAGCTACTCTGTCTTGTACTCCCTCACTCTCTCCCTCCCTCTCTCTCTCTCTCTCTCTCTCTCTCTCTCTTTCTTTCTTTCTTTCTTTTTTCCTTTTTCTTTCTGGAGTCTCCCTCTTGCTCATGCTTAGGCTGGAATTGAAGTCCTGAGCTCAAGCAATCCACTTGTCTTGGCCTCCCAGAGTACTGGGATTACATGTATGAGCCACCACACCTGGCCTGAGCCACCGTCAGATCCACATTCATAGATCACCCCGGGAAGGATCTGTGATCTCCTCACCTCACATATTGAACTTCACCTTTCCAGTGTTGAATTCTCTGAGCACCTTGCTATAGACATGGTGTAAGGTTAACCATAGTAATGCCTGATAATGGTTTTCTCTTTCAGTTGATATATCTACAACTTTTCAGTTTAGGATCTTTTAAATGTATATGTCCTTCATGGCCACTTCAGACACCATAAGAAGTTTTCCATAATAAAGGGGTACATTTTGAGATTATGTATGCCATTTGGCACCCCTTTAACTACTGTTACTTTACATAATCTTACTTGTATCATTCGTGATTTGAGAGATGTTTCTAGATTCATCATTATTTTTGTTTAAATATTAATAGTTGCATGTGTTTTTGACTATTTATTAAAAATAGGATAACCCAAATATATGATTTCACAGACATTATTTATAAACAGTATAATTTATTGTTTTATTTTTTATGAAATCATAGCTGTGTACATTAATGCAATCATGGGGTACAGTGTGGTGTTTTCATATACAATTTCAAATACTCTCATCAAACTGGTTAACGTAGCCTTCATGTCATTTTCTTAGTTACTAAGACACTCATACTCTGCTTTTAGAAAACTCACTTGTACCCTTATAAGATAAACCATAGAGGTGACCCCACTAATCACCCTCCCTCCACCCATCCAACCCCCTCCTCGCCTCCCCTTTCCCTCTCCTGTTCTTCTTAGTAAAGTATCTCAAGAATGGAAGAAAAAGTATCCAATGTACACAGCCCTATTTTGAAACTAATTTATAGCATTCATAGGAAAGATACAACCTAATTAAAGCAGCATACTTTATTTAAGAAAACGTAATAAACCAAACTAAAAAGTATTGATTAGAAGATTTGGTAATAAAGATATATATGTATACATAATATATACAGAACAAAATAATTTTAATGTGATTTGCTAATTGCTAAAGTTTGAGTCACATAGACCTATGAACAAAGCCAGGTAGATACCTGATCTGAGTAAGCCAATAAGAGCCAGGTTAAGGCTTGAACTGCCAGTCTTCTGCAAGGTACCAAGATGCCACTGGCCTTGCTGGCCTTCACTTAGTCAGGCTAGCACTCCCATTCCCTAGCTGCTGAGAGATCACAGTTCACTATCATCTCTTGTCCTATTTGTATATTTTTCCCCATACCTTTACTAAAAAGCAATAAAACAGGTTTAATTCAGGATCATTGTACTGGATTTAGGGACACAGCAAAGAAATAGTTCAGTGAGGGAGAGAGATGGGGCTCAACTCTGAACAGAATAAGGGAAAGTAGGAATTTATAGCTGATGGAGCAAGAAGGGGTTAGTGTATGGAAAATTACAAATGGGAAAAAAAAGTCAAGGTTGGGGGTGATTATGGCTAAACCAACTAAAGGAATTCTTGTTGAAGACAGGCCAGGATGATTAGATATCACCTGGCAGATGGTGACAAATGTGAAACTTTATCAACTATGGAGAGTGGTCAGATAGCACAGGCAGTGCATTCTGGATAAACTGAGTTAACAGGATACTTGCTAACACTGAACAATGCACAGAAAAATGCAGAAACCCAGAAATCAGGGCCAGTTAAGAACAGCGTTCAGAGGAGCCCGAGTAGAGTTTGGTCAAAGAGGGAGATTTGGTACCCCTTGCCCTCCTCCTGTGATGAGGCTGAGGCTGTGCCCACACCAGTACCTCATATCTCATTGTGGCCTGGCCTGTCTCCCTCATTCCCCCACCAATTTCATCTGAGAGCACACTTTCAGGGAGTCCTGGGCAAAAGAATTTTCTTTCAGGCTCTGCTTCTAGGGAATCTGTTCTAAAACACAAAGTATAAATAATTGCCCCATAGAACATGGCACTGGCTCTCTGAGTCTATAAATAATCTGACCTATTTTGTTTTTACGTTTCCTTCTCAGTCTGGTCATTTATGAGAATCAGTGGGTACCTTAAAGAGTTACTATCCATAATGATAAATGCTGACTCTTTCTGTGGCAATATTATTTCTTCACCATCTTTTTGCTGTTTTTGAGCCCAACTCTCATTAGATAAACTCTACAGGGCCTTTCATGGCATAAGCCAACCAGCTTACTCTTTTTGCTTGATTCCTGACCCTTTGCACAGCATACCAGTTTGCCATTCATGAAAACTCTTCCTACATCATTAAATTATATGGGAAGAGGGCTCCCCCATGCAGGGCACTTTTAAAGTTAAAGGAAAGCTCCATTAACTGTCCTCTTATCTCTGTAAGCTCGAGGCAGAAAGAGTTCTTTTTTTTTACTCATTATAGCAATTATTTTCTTCCTACCCTTAAATATATCTGGAGATTTCATATCATAGAAGCAATTTAGCTATCACAACTGCCATAATATGAAAATAATTTAAATTAAAGCTAAATTGACTGAAAAGGATAGATAAAACATCTTGGGAAAGTCTGCATCATGCTCTAGTAGTCCAAGCAATCTTTATTTCCTTAAAAAGACTTATCTGCTACATCATTAAATTTTTATTTCTACTTCTCCTGGGTTGTTTGACCTAGGGGAATCTTTCATTGGCTTACATCATACTTTTAGCATTTTCAAAAATTGAACTGAAGTGTAGTGCACATACAGTGGGATGTATAGACCTCACGTGTGTCACCTAATGAAATTTTAGATGCACCGGCACTTGTGCAGTCATCACTCAGATCAAGATGCTAGCTATTGCTAGAAGCCTGAATGTATTTGTCATGTTATCTCCCACTCAATACCCCACAAGATGCTCGTTATTCTGACTGCTGTTACCATAGATCTATTTGCTGCCTCTTTCAATTCATATACATGGAATAATACAATAGATAGGCTTTTTTTACACCTGCCAGGTTGTCCCGAACACTGTGTCTGTGAGCACTATTTATACTTCTGCCTCTGTGTGCTGTCTGTTCTTTTCCATTGCTATTTTATTGTTTTTTGCTATAATGTCCAATTTTATTTATTTAGTTTTTATTTGTTTTTATTAAGTCAAATACACATAGATCATGAGTACATTTATGCATATGTGGGGTACAATGTGTTAATTTTTTTTATACAATCTGATGTGGTTAGATGAAACCAATCAACATAGCTTTCACCTCATTTACTTTATGATTGTGCTAAGACATTTATGTTCTACACTTGACAGTTTTGACTTGTACTCTTGTCATATACTCCATAGGTGTGGTCCTGCCTTTTACCCTCCCTCTGTCAAACCTCCCCTATTCTTTCCCTTCCCACTCCATTTCTCTCCTTTATCCTGGGTTATAATAATGCTGTTTAATATTCCACTGGTCAATATATCATCATAGGAAGATCTATTGTACACATAAGATGTTCATCAAAAGTAGCTGTCTTAATGTTCTTTGTCTGAGAGTGGGTAATTTATAAATGAACAGAAATTTATTGGCTCATAATTCTAGAGGCTGGAAGTCTAGATCAAGGAGCTGAATCTGTTTAGGGCCCCTTTCTATTGCATCATCGTATGGTGGAAAGGGAAAGAGAGGGCAAAAGGGAAGGAGAGGGATAAAATAGAGAGGCAAGTAAGGAGGGGAAGGGACAAGGGAAGAGGAAGGGAATGGGAAAAAGAGGGCCAAAGTCATCCTTATAGAAGGAACCCACTACAATGATAATAAATTCACTTCCATGAGAATGGCATTAACCTATTCATGAGGGCAGAATCCTCATGGCTTAATCACTTCTTACAGGTCTCAGTTCTTAATACTGTTAGGATAGCAACTAAATTTCAACATGAGTTTTACAGAAGAAAAACATCCAAACCATGGTATTGGCCATCAGAAAAATTCAATCAAAACCCCAACTTCATTCTACTTTGCACATACAAGGATAGCTACATTGAAAATATACAAAATATTGTTATGAGAAGTTAAAGAAGACCTAAATAAATGGAGTATACTATGTTAATGGACTGAAAGACTCAATGTTATTGCATATCGATGTCCCCAATTGGACCTATAGGTTCAACACAATGCCAGTTAAAAATTTTGAATTATTTTTTTATAGGAATCTATAAGCTGATTTTAAGTCCATATGGAAATACAAAAAATCTAGAATAAGAAAATAATTTTGTAGAAGGATAAAATTGGAAAAATTAGACTACATGACTTCAAGAGTTCCTAAGAAGTGGCAGTAATTTGTAGAGTATAATTTTGGTATAAGAATAGATAAATATAAAGCTCAGATATCTAGTCAGTTTATTGGGAAAAAACCTTTTCAACACATGGTGCTGGAACAGCAGCATAACTATATAGAAAAAAATCTATCTTTGACCAGTATTTCATATTATACACAAAAGTCAATCTGAAATAGATCATCGACAAAGAATGAGCAAAGATTATTAGAAAGAAAATTATAAAAGTACTAGCCACAAGAAAAATTCATTCACAAATAAGATTTTATCAAAAGTAATAATTATACCATTATGAAAATAAAAAGGTAAATCATAGACTGGGAGAAAATATGTGCAATGTCTATGTGTAACAAATGACTCCCATCCTGGATAAACAAAGAGTATCTAGAAGTCAATACTACAATAAAGGGAGCCCAGGACAGTGCCTGTGGCTCAAAGGAGAAGTGCATCAGCCCCATATACTGGAGGTGTTGGGTTCAAACCTGGCCCCAGCCAAAAACTGGAAAAAATAAATAAATAAAGGGAGCCCAATTAAAAGAGGCAAAATGCTTGAAATAATACTTTCACTAAAGATAGGGGCAAGTCCAAGAAACACACAAAAAGATGATCGATGCCATCAATTATGAGCTAACCCCAACATGATTGTACCACTTTACACTCTGACTAGAAGTACTCATACATGAGATTTCCAATGGCTCCACATGTTAACAATGAGTAATTTTGGCCTTTGTAAAAGGTGGCTCACTCCTGTAATCCTAGCACTTAGGAGGCCGAGGCAGGTGGATTGCCTGAGCTCATGAGTTTTTGAGCAAAAACTCAAAGCAACATGTTGAGGCAATATATTACACACACATCAAATATTAAAAGTACAAAGGCCAAAATTACTCAGTGTTAACATGTGGAGCCATTGGAAATCTCATGTATGAGTGCTGCTAGTCAGAGTGTAAAGTGGTACAATCATGTTGGCGTTAGCTTGACAATTCCTAATAAAATTAAAACTTATTCACCGCATGGCTTGCCTATTCCATTTTTAGGTGGATAGCCAAGAGAAATAAATATACACACAAAATCACGTATACAAGATTATTTGCAGGAGTTTACTATATAGTAGCACAAGCTACAACATAATCTTTGTGTTCTTCAAATCTAAAACAGATAAACAAATTGCAATAGCAAAATACAATGAAATATTACCCCAAAGCAAGAAGCAATAAACTACTGATAAATTAAATATCACTGTTGAATATGTATACATATATTTTTTTTGGGGGGGAAGGCACATAAATATATATGTATATATATATATATATATACACACAAATATTCTTAGAAATCAGAACAGTGGTTGTCTCTGTGGGAATGGGAGGTGATTGACTAGACAAGTAGATGAGAGAATTGCTGGACTACTATTAAGAGAAATATTCTGGGCCAGGCATGGTGGCTCACTCCTGTAATCCTAACACTTGGGAGGCTGAGGCAGGTGGATTGCCTGAGTTCATGAGTTCGAGACCAGCCTGAGCCAGAGTAAGATCTTGTTTCTGAAAATTAGCTGGGCATTGTGGAGGGCACCTGCAGTCTCAGCTACTTGGGAGGTTGAGGCAAGAGAATCGCTTAAGCCCAAGAGTTTGAGGTTGCTGTGAGCTATGATGCCACAGGACTCTATAGAGGGCAAGAAAGTGAGACTTTGTCTCAAAAAAAAAAAAAAAAGAGAGACAGAGAGAGAGAAATATTCTGTACCTTTATTTGAGTGATGGCTGTATGGGTACATATATTTGCTAAAACCAATTGAACTATATACCAGTGCATTTTCCCATACGTGTATTATGTCTCTAAAGCAAACGGAAAACACTGGCAATATCTATAGTGCATAAAAACGTTAATTTTTATGACACAAAAGGCAAAAATAAGTTCTTTGCTGAAATATCATAATTAAAATATTAAATTGAGTAAAGAATATGAATAGGCATTTCACAAAATTAAATATAAATGGCTGATAAATTTATGGAAATTTATACAGCCTCATTTAAAAAAAAAAACAAATAAACTTGCAACCATACTCACCTCTCAAAATGGCAGCAGTTGAACAGTAATAAAAATTTAAATATTGGCCAATATTTTTCTATGAGCCTGTGGAGAAATTTTAGTCTCATACTTTGCTCAAGTCTAAAATTGGTAAGCTTGGCGTACCCTCATCATAGTTAATCTTACCAGTGTCTTTCGGATTTTAAGAAGTCATGTTTAAAACATGAATTCCACTTCTAGAATTTTCCTAGATGTTTTCTCCTAATGAATCCAAAGAAGTATGAAAAAGAATTTACTCTGAACTCATTACTGTAAGAGCAAAAAAATCTGGAAGCAATAAAAATAACCATTTTCAAAGGAATAAGTTAACTAGTGCATATATCCCTAGACTTTAAAGAAACTACCACATCATTTAACAAAATGAGATAAAACTGTTTGTGTGAATATTGGAAATCACTCCAAGACCGTGCTCAGAAGAGTGAAGTAGAGCCCAGCTGCCATCCAGGGAGATCACCTCAGGAAACACCTGCAGGTATCTTTTGAGGTTGGTTACTCTGGAGAGTAAGACCAGGAAGTGGGGTGGCTGAATGAAATAGACTTAAGCATAATCACATACTATTTATTTTATTCTAACTTTGCTTAAAACAGAGATTGACAGTAGGGCTTTCGAACTGCTGATGAGATATTTTTGTAATATTTTCAGAGACAAAAGAAAATAGCATCAAGTTTGCCATTTCAGACAGCACATTGACTTTTTTTTAACCAATTAACAAGAGATTTGGTTTCTAAGTTTCCCAATCTAATATTATTGACATTTTATATGTAAAAGAAGGCACTAAATATGAAAGAAATGTTTATATTGTATCTGTATATATAATGAACAGATACAGAATGAGATCTGATAAAAGCAAAAACGGCTACAAGTTATCCCTCTCACAATTTCTTTGGCCCTTTGCAATACACACACATGTATGTATATATATATATATATATGTGTGTGTGTGTGTGTGTGTGTTTTGCAGTTTTTTTAGCCGGGGCTGGGTTTGAACCTGTTACCTCCAGCATACAGGGCTGGCACCCTACTCCTTTGAGCCATAGGCACCACCCTCCTTTGCAATATATTTTTGCAATTCCTCTCATCAAAACATGAAGTCTATCTCACCCTTTGAATCTGAGGTGGGCTCATGACTGTTTGAGGCCAGCTGAATGCAATACGAGTGCTGATATGCCGATATTTATTGTAAGCATCAAGACTCTTTGCATGCTTGAATTCTCCTTTTTGGACCCCTGCAAAGATGCTAGGTGAACAAGACCACAACAGCTGGCTAAATGATGAGAGACACATGGCTTGGACTACTTGCCCCCTGTCCAGCTGTTAGACAACCAATCCAAGAGGCAGAGCTGCCTGGAGAGAACCAGCCTTTGACCACAGAATGCAGGAATGAGTCTGTCAAGAACAAGAGAATTGCCCAGCCTTTCCTAGCCCAAATGGCTAACTCATGGAACTGAAAGCTAAATTCATGTTTTTTGTTATTTTAAGCCATTAAGTTTCAAGGTTTTCTATTGTGTACTGAAAGCTAATTTACACAAGATCTAAGAAGGCATCTCTGTATCATCCGATATTGCTTCTCTCTATTAATTTCATTTCCATTCATTTAGGCAGCATAAAATGAGCACCTCCCATGTATCAACCAGTGAGCGGGATTGTTGATGTGACGCCTACTCTCAAAGTGGCGGTCATTCAGTTGATACCTCACAGTGAACAGCAAGAAACCCCCAGCCAGACTCCCTAGACTCAAGTCTGTCTCTGCTGTGTAATTTAAGAATATTTTCTAGACTTTTAATGCCTCAGGTTTTTTTATGCATCAATAAAATGAAAATGACAATGACATATTACTGGGTTGTGATGGTATTAAATGAGTTAATATTTACATTGCAACTGAAGCAGGGAAAGGTAACTAAATTTTAAAAAGTATCTAAAATGGGTGTGGGAATTACTCCTCAGAAAGGGTCTGCAGATAAATAATTACTAATGAACACTGTAAGATACTCTTTATCCATGGATATTTATCCCCCATTGCTGTGAGTATCAGTTGCTTACAGATTACTGCTGCCCTTCTTATCCTGAAAATTACCCTTGGTCTACAGGATTTGCCTCATTGAGACATATCTGGGAGATTACACACAATTTCAGTCTGCAGCTGACTGATAAGAGGAGAAAAATGACCAGCCTCTTTGCTTCAAGGTGGGACGCTATCTCTGGTACCTGTGGGACCAGGCTGGGTCCAAACCAGGCTGAGCCCCCACCCTTCCTGGGCTCCTTCTTTGTAGTTCTCTCAATCTCCTTGTCCTAAGACCACTTCTCAAATTAATTGTTTGCATTCAAGTTCCTATCTCAGACTCTGCTTCCATAGAAGCTGACCTAAAAAAGTATGAAATGTTAGTTTCTGACCTTGCACAGGCAGCCTGTCAGGGAAGTTCAGAATGATTTAGCAAACCAAATTTGAACAATGACAAGATAATAATATGCTAATTATAGCAGCTACCAGGAGACAAGATGCTCTTTGCAGGACCACCAGGGAGAGGAATGAAGAGCAAATGCAGCCACTGAACCTCATTTCTGCCTTTCTGAACATTAAGTTCTGTCACACAAAGTACCTGTCTTCTCAGATCACCCCAGTGGGAAGGCTGGATGGGCCTGTGGAGATTCTCAATGGACTCTTATTTTGGCTCAAATTGGCAGTTCACTTTTTGACAGAAATTGTGATCTTAAGAGTGATTACTTTGACCCTGCAGAGTTTCCTGGCTAGGGTCTTTCCCATGTCAAAGATTGAATAACAGCAGGACACCTGGTCTTATTAGTTTCTCGACTCAAGTCACTTCTCTCATTTATCAACCATTTTTAAGTCACAAGTTCTAGAAGGCAAAAGATCCCCCATTATCAGACACTTCCTTGTCAAACCGGAAAGGGCATATCAGTGAGGAAAAGCAGGGGTGCTTCTGGGGGCTCCAGGGTAGTACATAATACTCTAGCATGCATAGAAGTGACCAGGGAATTTTGTAAAAATTTCTGTCTCTCAACCCCACTTATTTCAACACTGAAGTCCAAACTGGATCCCAGGATACATACAAAGGAGGCTCCCAATGCTACAGCGCCGACATCCCAATGCCCACAAAAATAGATCAAATAACACCACTGAAGCCTAAAAAAATTAATATAAACTTTTGATTTTAATTAACTAATTTGACTAAAGAGTCTGTCCCAAAGACCTCTTCTTCTAACAAGCTAAATTCCCAGGTAATGCCATAATTTGAGATTCAAGGCTCAAGGAAAATCTTCTTTCAAGTTTGGGTTTCTTATATTCCTCTGGGCCACTTTCCCATGGACTTTTCTTTATTTTAAGAATGAGCCAATACATTCATTTATTTATTCATTGCTATGAACTAGACACTACTCTGTGCACTGGGGAATCTATCAATGAGTAAAACGCTCAGAGTGCCCGTCCTTAGGGATTTGAGAATAACCAAGTAAAGGGGCTGAGAGTGGTGGCTCACAACTGTAATCCTAACGCTCTGGGAGGCTGAGGTGAGTGGATAGCCTGAATTCAGGAATTCAAGACTGACCTGAGCAAGAGCGAGACCCCTTTCTCTATTAAAAATAGAAAAACTAGCCACTGTGGTAGTAGTCCCGGTAGTACCCTGGGTAGAATGCTAGGGTATCATAGCTCAAAGCAACCTCAAACTCTTGGGTTCAAGTGATCCTTCTGCCTCAGCCTCCAAGAGTTTGAGGTTTCTTTGAGCTATGATACCCTAGCTACTAGGGAGACTACTGGGGAGTCCCAGCTACTAGGGAGGCTACTAGGGAGTCCCGGCTACTAGCGAGGCTGAGGCAGGAGGATCACTTAAGCCCAAGAGTTTGAGGTTGCTTTGAGCTATATTGCCCTAGCACTCTACCCAGGGTGACTATTTCTATAAATTTATCAGCCATTTATATTCAATAACTGGGTAAAAAAGAAGTATATGCTAGGTGGGTAGCCAGAGGGCCATGTGGTAGGAAAAAATGGGGAATGAAGGGGAAGGGTATGACTTTAGGCAGGTTTGTAGGGTAAGAAGTTTCTGATGAGGTGACATTTGAGCAGAGGTTTATGGGACCTGAAGGAATAAATCATGTTCCTTAGGGAAGAAATTTCAGGGAGCACAGTGATGCAAAGACTCTGAGGGAGGAACACACAGAAAAAATAGCAGAAAGATCATCCAGGTTGGACTGGAATAAATAACAGGGAATGTAATAGGAGCTGAACTTAGGTGACAAGTGGCTGAATGCATAAGACTATAAGACTTTATTTCAATTGAATTAAGGAATCAGTAGAGGGTTTGGGAGAGAGTAGAACAGATTATGACTTATTTTAAAACAATCACTCTGGTTTTTGCAGACAGATTATAAAGAGAGAAAGAAAGGGAGTAGTTATAGATCCTTGATCCTACCAGTGAGGGCAGAAAAAGTTAAATTCTAGATAAATCCTGCAGCTGAGACAGTAGGGTTTGCTTATGGGTTGAATGTGAGGAATGAGAGAAAGTCAAGAACAACTCTCAGAGCTGGATGTGAGCTACTGGAATAACGGATTGCTATTTCCTGACACAGGAAAGACTGCAGGAGATACAGATATGGGAGGGTAATCAAAAGTTAATTTTGGCTGTGTTTGGTTTGAGATGCCTATTTAGCTCTCAAAGTGGATGTACTGAACAAGCAGTTGAAAAAGTGAGTCTAAATTGGGGGTGTGGGAATTTTGGACTGGGGAAATAATTTTGAGAACTATCAAAATATAAAGGGACTGGATGAGATCCAATAAGAAGTATTAGCAAGCAAAACCATCCTGGAGGGAGCCTTGGAAGATTCCTGCAATAGAGGTCAACAAGGTGACATAAAAAAGCAAAGGAGAGAGGAGGGATAGCCAGAGAGAGATAGGATGAGACCTAATCAAAAGTGGGGTGATAAGTGAAGAGAAGTGATGAGGAGTTGATGGAAAAGGTGTGCCCTCACCATAAAAAGAAATAAAATGATGTCATTTTTAACAACACGGGTGGAACTGGAGAACTTTATCCTAAGAAAAGCATCTCAGGAATAGGAAATCAAACATAACATGTTCTCACTAATAAGTTGGAGTTAATAGAAGGGTACACATGGGTACAAAGTGATATAAAGGACATGGGAAATCAAGAAGGGAGGAGGCGGGTAGGGTGAAAGGGGCATAAAACCTTACCTATCGGATATAATGAATACTATTCTGGTGACGAGCACACCAAAAGCCCTAACTTAAGCATTATACAAAATATCTTTGTAATAAAAGCACTTATATCACCTTCCTTAATATTTTGAAATTAAAAAATAAAGAAATTAAAGAAAGGCATAGCAAAGCAGCATGATATAAATGAAACTTCCTTAGCTTAAAATCAATGATTCAGAGTTACCTGCCCAAATTTATTTTTCTCCACATTAGGAAGATGGATCCTAAAAACAACAATAACAACAACAACAAAAACAGTCAATCAACAAGAGAAAAAAGATATATAAAAAATGTACATAAATGAAACAAGGCAAAACTCCAAGCCTGACCAGGCATGTATTTGCAGCTCAAATCCTATATTTCTTTTATTTATTGTCACAGTATTATACAAGAAGTGGAATTTAGATGAGATTGGGTGCGTTCAGGGTGGTATGGCCATAGACAAGAAGTGGAATTTAGAATGATTGCTTCAGGGTATCCTAGAGTACATACATGATCAAAGATTTAATTATTTGCCCAAAATAGAGTCATGCATTTTAGAAAAGATGTTACATAATTAATGCTGATATTTTAAGAAGGATTCCAAGGCATGCATCCACTGTATTGTGGTAGAATTGAGAGATGAACAGTGAATAAAGACTAATAAATGCATCTGGAATTCTTTTTTTATATATATATTGAATGGCAACTATGTACATTAATGCACTTCTGAGGTACAGTGTGGGGTTTTCACAGGCAATCCGAAATATTTCCATCAAACTGGTCAACACAGCCTTAATATCATTTTTTCAGTTATTGTTTTAAAATGTTCACATTCTACTCTTAGAAAGATTCACTTGTACCCCTGTAAGATAAAACTCAGAAGTGATCCCTCCACCCATTCCCTCCTCCCTTCTCCCTCTCCCCTCCCCATATTCTTAGGCTATTTGGTTATAGCTTTCATATAAAAGGTATAAATTAGTTTCATAATAGGGGTATGTACATTGATACTTTTTCCTCCATTCTTGTGATACTTTGCTCAGAAGAGCATTCTCCAGCTTCATCCCTGTGAACATGAAGAACATAAAGTCTCCATCCTTCCTAATGGCTGCATAGTATTCCATGGTGTACATATACCACAATTTGTTAATCCATTCCTGGATCGATGGGCACTTGGGCTTCTTCCATGACCTGGCAATTATGAATTGGGCTGCAATAAACATTCTGATACAAATATCTTTGTTGTAATGAGATTTTTGGTCATCGGGGAATATACCTAATAAAGGAATTGCAGGGTCAAATGGCAGGTCTATTTTTAGTTCTCTAAGTGTTCTCCAGATGTCTTTCCAAAAGGAACGTATTAGTATCCATTCCCACCAGCAGTGTAGAAGTGTTCCCTTTTCTCCACATCCATGCCAGCATCTCTGGTTTTGGGATTTTGTGATATGGGCTAATTTCACTGGAGTTAGATGATATCTCAAAGTAGTTTTGATTTGCATTTCTCTGATGATTAAGGATGGTGAGCAGTTTTTCATATATCTGTAGGCCATATGCCAATCTTCTCT
>CAUYQV010097153.1:0-90221 GCA_963574575.1 Galagoides demidoff
ATGTACATTAATGCACTTCTGGGGTACAGTGTGGGGTTTTCACATGCAATCTGAAATACTTCCATCAAACTGATCAACGCAGCCTTCATGTCATTTTCTCAGTTATTGTTTTAAAACGTTCTGATTCTACTCTTAGAGAGATTTACTTGTACCCCTGTAAGATAAACCTCAAAAATGGTCCCTCCAATCCCCCTCCCTCCACCCATTCCTCCCTCCCTTCTCCCTCCCCCCTCCCCACATTCTTAGGCTATTTGGTTATAGCTTTCATATAAAAGGTATAAATTAGTTTCATAATAGGGGTGTGTACGTTGGATACTTCTTCCTCCATTCTTGCGATACTTTGCTCAGAAGAAGACTTTACGTCCTTAATGTTCACATGGATCGTCAGTTTTCAAGCATTTTCTATCCTGGTACATATGATAAATGAAGCACACACATGTGACACGCTCCCCGAGGTGAGTTCAAAATGGTTAGGCAGTTCTCACCCTACTGTCCCAAATTCCACCCATTTCATTCCTTTTAAGGAAAATGTTGAGATACAAGTGAATGAGGGACATAGTTATTCTAGACATAACTTGGAATATACTCAATTTTAAAAAGTACTTTATAATCATCAGATTTTTATGACTAGCAATAAATTACTGGCAACAAATTATTCACCCCTTACTAATTATGTTGACACTCTGGGTCATCGACATAAAGGTTGAGAACCGCAGTTCTAATTACTTCTCTATGAAACTGCTTTTCAGGTTATAAATCAGTTTTACTCTTGAAAGTTCATCTGACTTTTGTAACCACCTTGTAAGACAAGTGGGGCATGTTTATTAGCTCCATTTTAATAATGAGGAAATCATAGCTCGAGTCACTCAACTAGACAGTGGCTAATTCTCTTCTGTGGTCTTCTGCCTCCAGACTATGCACGCTTAGCAGTAACATGGGGATTAGATATATGTATGTTCCAGACTGGGAAAAAGAAAGAAAACCTCCAAATCCCATGGCAAAAACAAACTGAAAACATGATAAGGGCTTTGTAGGTATTAAAAACTACAACTAAGAAATCATGGGTATCAGATCAGGGAAAAGTGGAGAACAGAGCTCTGAGGAATTTGGTAGTTCAGTCTATATACTGTATAAACTAGGTCTGGAGCATACCAATGGCCAACTCACTACAGATTAACATGTGTACATGACAATTCAACTCCCTGTCTTTCCCACTTTGTTGTTAGAGAATGTGCCCACATCTTTCTCTCAGGTCATCAGCTAGCCTGTTCCCTACTGAATAGGCAGCAAGGTCTTCTAAGCACTGCTAATTGGACCAGGGTGCATGAGAAACTCAAGCTATCTCAGATCTCATCTATAAGTTGAGGGTAGAGTGTGTAAGGACATGGAGAGTCAAGGCTGCCATGGCCACGTTCAAGACATGAATGAAGATGAGCAAGTAGAGAAAATCAGTCTACAAAGATAATGAGAAAAGAATGAAGTAGAAGCACAGAGAAAAAGGGAAAAGAGAGTCCAGAGAGAGAAAAAGCAAGATAATAAATACTTCTGTTCCTTGGGCTCTCCCACTGGAAATACCAGTCCCTGTGAGGCCAAACTTTATGGCTTGTCCTTGCCCTTGGATGGATTCTTAGAGATACTCCTATATTCTGTTAGTACATTTCCTTTCTTTTTTTTTTTTTAATTTTCTTTCTTTCTTTCTCTCTCCCTCTTTCTTCTTCTTCTTCATTTTTTTTGACTTAATCCAGCTGGAGAAGATTTCTATATCTTGTATCCAAGAAAAAGTTAAAAAAAAAAATAATGAAGAGTTAAGTCTATCCATAAAGGTCAACTTTCTATACCAGATAGGCTGGAATCCTTTCTTTTGTTCTAACCTTTGCAGAGTACCAAGTTTATTTGTAAGTAATTTTCATATCCAATCTTCTGATTTACGATAAACCTACACTTCAGAAAATTCTGCCCCCTACCAGAAAATGTTGTTGTTCTGCATCCCACAGTCCCAGACCTCAACTTCCTAAATTGACAGTCTAGATCAATCTCCTCATCAAACATTTGTGTTGAACCAACACCCTATCTCTTATAACTCATTACTATTGCTTTATCATCTCAGTTTAATCTTCATCATTTTCATTCTCTCATTCTTTCCTACTACCAATTTAAGTAATGAATGTCAGACACTTACTTGGTCATTTACCAGTATATTTCTCTCATTCCATGGTACCACCCTTCGTAATTGTAGGAATTAATATTGACCCTTGGCCTACCTAAGGTAGAACTCATCTTAAAGCACAAGGTGTTACTGTGACATTCTGTTAGAAAGGACATTGGAAAAAAAAAAAAAAAAGAAAGAAAGGACATTGGTTACAAAGAATAGAAGGCCTACTCAAATCTGTCAAGGAAAGAGGCATGTTTTGGCTTATAGGACCAGGAAAGGGACAGGAAAGCAAGTACTATCAGGACTCTCTCATTTCTTATTTCTATTTCTATCTGTCTGCTAGCTTTATTTTTTCTTCTCCCAGGAGGATCTGTTCCACGTGACAGGACCCCTAGCCACAATAGCACCTAAGCATCCACCAAGACAGAATAGAATTGCCTTCTCCAGCTCCACTGAAAACTCCTAGGGGAGAACTCCTATTGGTCAAGCTTGAATCAGGTGTCTACCTGCCAGTCAGTCAACTGTGTCATGAAAAGGTGCAGTGACTGGATTAGCAGCTCACCAAATCATATGGCAGGAAGAGGGTAGAAGGAGGACTCCTCAAAGAAGAGAAAGAACCCCAGAGAGATAGTGTCCATCTATACTGACAGCAGCAATATTTATAGAGGCAACACAAGTGTCTATGGATAGGTAAATGGATAAACAAAATGTGTCATATACATACAATGAAATATTGTTAAGCCCCCAAAAGGGAGGAAATTCGTAACTATTTGTAACTACACTTACAACATGGATGAACCTTGAGGACATTATGCTAAGTGACATAAGCCAGTTGCAAAAACATTTTAGAATAATTAGGATGGTAAATCATATGTTATATGTATTTTGCTATAATAAAAAACAACTTTTACAAAAAGAAAAAAGATTACTACCCTTTCTCCCTCCTCCCACCTACTGGATTCCTGTTGAGTTTTACTTCCATCTGTGCACAAAAGTGTTGACTGGCTAGTTCTAATTTAGTTCTGAATACATGTGGTGTTCGTTTTCCCAAAGGAAAAAAAGACATTTTATCAAAAAGACATCTGCACTTTAATGTTTATAGCCACACAATTCACAACTGCAAAGATGTGGAAACAACCCAAGTGCCCATCAATACATGAATGGATTAACAGAATGTGTTATATGTATAAGACAGAGTACTATTCAGCCATAAAAAAGGTAGCGATTTAGTATCTTTTGTAACAACCTAGATGCAACTGGAGACCATTCTTAATATACATGTTTTAAAAAATTGAATATAAAGCAAATTCAGGGTCTAGCACAGTGACTCATGCCTGTAATCCTAGCACTCTGGGAGGCTAAGTTTGGGGAGATCCTTTGAGCTCAGGAGTTCGAAAACAGCCTGACCAAGAGTGAAACCTTGTCACTACTAAAAATAAAAAAAAAAAATTATCCAGGAATTCTGGCAGGCACCCATAGTCCCAGCTACTTGGGAGGCTGAGGTAGGAGGATGGCTTGAACCCAGGAGTTTGAGGTTGAGCAAGACTGATGCCATGGCACTCTGGCCTGGGCAACAGAGTGAGACTCCATCTCAAAAAATAAACAAAAAGACAAATTCAGGGTAACAATGTCAAGGAAACTTGGAGATGGTTGCACTCTATAATTCAGTAACCCCTTCCTGGAAGTACACCTCAGGGAAACTCTTATTGTATATCCACCAGAAGACATGAACCAGACTCTCTCTAGCAATGTTACCATCAATAGGAAAATATAAGAACCAAATATCAAAAATGTCCCTTGAAAAAAGAATGGCTAAGTAAAGCAGGAAGGGTTTTTTTCCCATACAAGGGAATACTATGTCGTAGTAAAAACAAATGAACATGGATGAGTCTTGTAGGGACAATGTTAAGCAAAACAAACAGAAACTAATTCATTTACAGAAAGAGCAAATCCTGCATGGTCAAAAATTATTTATGGAAATAAGCTGATAAAGTAAGGCTTTAAAGAAAAGCAAGGGAGAGTAATAACTTTCAGGGTAGTAGTTACCTCTGAGTAGACATAAAGGAATGGTATTAGGGAGGAAAACCCATAAGGCTTAGAAGGTACTGACAATCTTCTATTTCTTAAGCTGATTGTTAAACGCACAGGTGTTCAATTTATTATTAGTTTCCTATGTTACACATATATATTCTACAACTTTATAAAATAAGTTTAATAGCAAAATATGTTGTTAGAAAGCTAAATAAAGACAAATCTTTTTCACATCTCTCACTGTGGTGATGCAGTACAACTAAAGTATTATTCAGAAGACACTGGACTCATGTGCAATGCTCTGTTGGTAGGAAGCCACACAGTATTGAAATGAGCAATGTGCAATGGTAGAATTTCTTTTGTATTTGTCTCTTTAATGCACTTGTGTTTTTATAATATCTTCTGACATGTGGAAGACAGGAGAAGAAAAACACAATGGAAAAAGATTAACTAGAAACAGAAGTTGACATTTGAATGCATTCGCCAATAGGCAGGTAGAGTTATACATCCGCATGATTTATGGTGAAGTTTTACATGAGCAATTGAAGGAGAAAAAAATGAATGTAGATCTGGAGTTTTGATTAAAATACGTCCTCATTTTGGTGCTTTACTGCTTGCAAAGGGGGGTTCAGATCACAGTTCCTAGTGGGTTATGTAAAGCCTTACCCCATGAGTGAAAATATTTCTGATTAGAACACTCTCCAGGTTACTCACTGTGTTCTGTTTATTCAGCTTATTTCAAACATTTGCCGGGGGGTTGGGGGGAGGAGGGGTACAGAATTTACACAGAGAAAAATAGTGAAAGCTGTGACGTAAATTTCTGGTTTGACTTGGCAAACTGGAACACGCCCATGGGTATAATATCCACATATTAAATTTCACAGATACCAGAATTGTCTTTGTCTTTCATCCAAGAAGGGTGATAAACCATTGCTGAAATTTTTGACATATGGCGTTGGACTGGATGACCTTTCCTGGAACTTAATATGTGTTTGAAAATGTCTCCGCATAAAGGGATTTAAAAAAATAAGTAAACTAGTGGGTTATACATGCTATCTGGAGTGATAGGTATCTTTAGAAAATGTTATTTAACTTCTTTGAGCAGCTGGAGAAGTTTACTGAACATTCTATTCAAAAAGGAGCATTCTTTCCTATAATAGTGGTAAGATGGATTTATGAAATGGTTTCTGGGCATTATAAAAAAAAGATTCCATACACAGAGAGCTATCCTCTGTTTTTTCTTTCAAAAAGAAAATATAAGTGGGAAGACATGCAGGGTTAATGGTTTATACAACATCTTTTGCCTCTGAGTCTCTCTCAGGCCACAGAAAATTGTCCAAGAATATTGGATCCCAAAAGGAAAACAAAATTGATGACCTCACAATAACCAAAAATAAAGACAAAACACACATACTAAATAGTATGCATAGAAAATTTAACTTGAAGCCTATGTTCTTTTTGGCAGGGCCACAAATATGAACAATAGCATAGGAAAAAATTACTCAGAAGAAGTATATGAATGATGGTCACTCTATAGAGCTTGGAAGAAAGGTCCAACAGTTAACAAAACAAAATAAAAGGCAGCCCCCGAAATTGCCCAAGACCAAAGTCCTCAATCAAGTCAGTCCAAAGAGAAAAGGCCATCATGGAGGACACATTGTGTGGGTTGGATCCCAGGACCCTCCTTTTGAAATATTTCTTCAATGCCAATTGGACACTCCAGCAACATTTATGACTCTCTCTTGAATATTGTTTTCCAACATCAAGCTCTCTCTCAAGAGTTATCCTATCAAACCACTTGGAAATATATCTGCATACAGGTGACAGAGAGAACGTTTTGAATGAGCAAGATATATTTTTGCTATCTTTGTATGTCATATTTTACCTGAGAGAAGAAACTGAATACAGGTATTACTTAATAGAACATTTCTTTGGATGGAATGAGCTCATCCATTTGGAAACTCCAATCAAGAGACTAAAAACAAAAAGTGATGCTCTTTAAAAATATATCAGAAATGAAAATAAAGGTCATCGGAGAAGCTCATAAAAGAATAGAATTGTTTTTTTAATCAACAAGTAACGTTAGAACAGGGTTCCAACATAGCATTTTTTCATGCCAGCATTCTACCCCTCAGAGAACTTCCCTAGAGACTAAAACTGTGATGGAATGGTGGGAGCTAACAACATGACTATCTTTATGTTTTAGTTGATGTTTTCGTACACACCCCAGCTTTTCTTCCTAATGGAATTAGAGCACGGAGAAAGAAGGCCCTCGGGCAGAGGCAGTTCAGAGGCAAGTTGTGAAGTCTGTCATTGTCCCAATGCTCATTCTTATTGTGAGAGAATCTTTTTTAGCATTGCACACTTGTATAATAAGGGAGACATCCTCTTTCCCGAAGTCTCTCGTTTACCAAAAGGTCCATGTTCTAATGACTTACTACTAGATGATGCCCTCTGCTGTCTCAATCTTAGAAACTACTCAATCCATGCACTGAGAGCAAACTGATTTCACCCCAAGTAGCAATCCTGACTGATTGGCAATGCCTCCTGAACACACATGGGCAAGGATTCTAAGACCCTGCTGAGACTCCATGGAAAGGGTGCCATGGTTGGTGAAGTGTCTGCCACAGTGCCACAGCTGAGGAAGAGCAGCATCCACGCCTTGTACTTGTTTTTCTTACACCAACCTGTTCTTTCTCCCAGACAGGACAGCTTTATGAATGCCTTTTAACATAGAATTCTTCATACCAGTTCTTTATTCAAAACATAATTCTAAAAGTAGAGAGCTCAACCCTGTAGTCTCTTGATAAAGGCAAAATATGGGTTGGACTCAGCTTTGAGAAAACAAATACCACATGTAAATTAGAACTAGTCATAAGGCAATAAAAGATTTTTGAAAGGAATTCTCAGCAAATTAGTACAACCTCTATGAAAAACAGTATAGAGATCCTTGAAGAACTAAAGGTAGGTATACCATTCGACCTAGCAATCCCACTCCTGGGTATCTACCCAAAGGAAAAGAAGTCATTTTATCAAAGAAATACCTATACATGAATGTTTATTGTAGCACAATTTACAATTGCAAAGATATGGAATCAACTCAGGTTCCCATCAATCCATGAGTGGTTTAACAAAATGTGGTACATATATGCTGTGGAATGCTACACAGGCAGGAAGAAGGATGGATTAAGGCATGATGTGACAATGTAGATGGAACCAGAGACCATTAGCCAAAGTGAAGTATCTAAACAATGGAAAACCAAGCACCACATGTACTCACTATTAAATTGGAACTAACCAATGAGCACACATGTGCACAGAGGGAAGTCAAACTCAGTGGAAATCAAGAAGGGTGATGATGGGGTGGAATTGGGTGAAAATCTACCTAACAGGTAGATATGAACACTGTCTGGGTGATGGGCACACCTATAACCCTGACTCAAGCAGAAAAAAATCGATCTGTGTAACCAAAAACATTTGTACCCCCATAATATTTTGAAATTTAAAAAAAGAAAGAAGGAAAGGGTATCTCGGCTTTCTCCAGAAATTTACATTTATTATGAAGATCTTCATGGTCAGAATTTATCCCAGGCACCTAGATTTCACAAAATAGGTGAAATATAAGCCAAATCATATAAGAAACTGATTAATCTGTCCTTGAACAAAATGTACCCTTCAACATTTTTATGGCTGCAACACTCTACCTTTCAAATTTCCAAAGTTTTTGATGATAATTGATAAAAATGATTAATAATTGATCAAAATTAATTATCAATTTGATAATTGATCAAAATTTGATCCAAAAAATGATAATTTTCCTGACTGCATCATTTTTATAACTACTATCTGAAGTGGATGAGTTAAGGTAAGAACTCCAAAATGTGATCACAACTTCAGGATCCAGAATTTATTCACAATTAACAGACTCAGGTGCCAAAGATTTACTAACTTATTTCATAGGCTTGCCTTCATTTTTAAAATGAGTTTATTATACATAAGTAAATAGTCATGAAATCACCAGAAAAAGTCTTATATTTCTGCATCAAATATAAGAACATAAAAAGAATAAGGATAAAATCACAAAGCACCTGAACATTTAGAACTTCACTACAACATAGTATTTTTACACTTTGCAATAGGACCTATTAGAAATAAGAATGATTTTAAGGTGACTTTCTTTGAACAATAAATTCCCTTATGAAGAAAAAGACTAGAGCAAAATTACAGCAGGATAAGGAGCTCTGGTAAGTGTCATAGAAATATAAAAATCTGGAAGCAGTTTAAAAATAGTAATACAAGAGGCAGATAAAACTAGATACACATACATATGAGAAATGTCACATGACTCCTTAACTATAAGCCATAGAAAAATAGTACAGTGGTTTCTCAAAAAACTCAAAGTAGAACATACAGTCTAGTAGTCCCACCACTTAGTATTTGTCCAAAGGAAAGGAAATCAGTATCAAAGAAATACTTGTTCCCCTATATGTATTATAGCACTATTCACAATAGCCAAGATATAGAATCAACCTAAGCGCACATCAACAGATGTATAGATAAAGAAAGTATGTAGCCGGCATTGTGGCAGGTGCCATAGTCCCAGCTACTCGGGAGGCTGAGACAAGAGAATTGCCTAAGCCCAGGAGTTGGAGGTTGCTGTGAGCTGTGACACCACAGCACTCTACCGAGGGCAATAAAATGAGACTCTGTCTCTAAAAACAACAAAAAAAGAAAGTGTGGTATGAAATATTATTCAGCCATAGGAAAGAATGAAATCCTGTCATTTACAACAACATGGATGAGCCTAGGGTACATCATATTAAGTAACATAAGGCAAGAACAGACAGGTAAATAATGCATGTTCTCATTCATACGTAGAAGCATAAAAAAATTAGCTCTGAAAAGTAGAGAATACAATTGTGGTTCTTAGAGGCTGAGAAAAAGGAAGGAGAGGATTGGTTAATGGATATAAAATTATAGGTATATAGGAGGAATAAATTCTAGTGTTCTATACCACTGTAGGTTGGTGTAGAATAATTTATTGTATATTTTCAAAAAGTTAAAGAGGATTTTAAATATTACCAACACAAAGAAATGACAAATGTTTGAGGTGATGAATATACTGATTGTCCTGATATAATCATTATACATCATATACATGTATCAAAATACCAGCCCATGTCCCACAAATATGTGCAATTATTATGTGTCAACTGAAAATAAAAGGGAGGGAAGTAAACCATAGAATAATAACACAGTAATATTAGTTTACACAGTACTTGCCATGTGCCAGGTAATGTTCTAATGTACTTTACATAAATAAATTCATTTAATCTTCACAATACCTCCATGGGATAGATACCATACTTAGTCCCCATGTTATATATAAGGAAACTGAGGTACAGAGTAGTAAAGTAATTTTCCTGAGGTTACATAGCCAACCAGTGGCAGAGCTTGTATTTGGATGTAGACAATGAACATGAACTACAAGTTCAGAGACGAGAAAAACTTCCATTGCTTTGAATGGTTTAGGAAGACATAATAGATAGGGAAGACAAAATATAGTCTTCAAAGGAAGAGCAAGGTCCACCAAGAAGGCATTAGAAAATGCCACAGGAAAGAAAAAGAGATTTGATCAGTTTCCTGGAGCATAAACATCAGATCATCACAATGCCACAAGCAATGGAAGGGCAGAAGCCAAGTGTTCCCTACCAATCTATATATCCTGACACATGATAGATGCTTACTAAACATTAGAATGAAGGACTAACTTAATGAATGCTATTGAATATGGATTTAAAATATTAAAAATAGGCTCAGCGCCCATAGTTCAGTGGTTAGGGGGCCAGCCACATATACCAAGGCAGGTAGGTTTGAACCCAACCCGGGCCTGCTAAACAATAATGACAACTATAACAAAAAAATAGCCAGGTGTTGTGCTGGGTGCCTATAGTCCCAACTACTTGGGAGGCTGAGGCAAGAGGATCACTTAAGCCAAAGAGTTTAGGGTTGCTGTGAACTATAACGCCACAGCACTCTACTGAGGGCAACATAGTGAGACTTTGTCTAAAAAAAAAAAAAATATATATATATATATATATATATACATAAAATAGGCATTAAGGCAAAGATGTAAATCTGGATCAGATTTTAGAATCTTTTGGGGGGAAGTCTACCCTAATAATTAAACTTAATAGACTTTGGGATCAGGTAGACCAGATTCAAATCCTACCTGTACCTCTTAAGAGCTGTGTGACCTTGAAAATCTCACTCAAATTCTCTGAGCTTCTCTTTCTTTATCTATAAAAGAAGCGCAGAGATTTATTGTGAGGACTGAGTGGTATAACATATATACACGTATATAGTCCCTCGTATCTGGTGAGATGCTGAATGAATGGTAACTTTTGATTGGCAGACTAAGTAGCTCATATTTCAACTATTGGTAGAATGAGCCATTGATCCAGTAATTGATCAAGAAGGCATTTGAAGGCATTCTTGATCAATTACTGGATCAATGGCTCATTCTGCGAAAGCAGAATGAAATGAATGGAGAGACACAAGGAAAAAGAAAGAGCCTAACATGTTATTATAATTGAGCATGAATTAAGCGTCTAAAAATGGTCACTGGCAGAAGAATTAGGAAGACAATCTGGAACAAGACCAGTGATTGAAACAATCTTATAGAATTTCTCTTCTGTAGTGTATATTCCAGTTTATTAAGAACTTCCACAAGAAATATACACTAAAAACTCATGCAAACCATTAATATTTACTGTTAAATTGCTAGCAAAAAAAAAAAAGATGATAGAAATCAATAAATAATGGGAAATTCTACACGTATATTAATATGCGATGTGCTAACTCATCTTTCTCTTGTGCAGGTTCATCTATTTCAATTGAATTACCCTATTCATAAACAAGTTTTCTCCTTGGCAGCAGACAAAATTGTGGAAGTTTGTGTTTCCAATATGAACCAATTGCCTTCCACAATATATGAGCACATATATATATTACATATATATATACACACAGATATATATACATATATATACACACACAGATATATATACATATATATATGAAAGTTTTATGGACTTTTATTAAAAATGACTAGTTTGGGAGCAGAAGTAAAAAAACCTTTGAGGCGTAAAGCTGTGGGATAAATCTGGAAAAGTGGAGTACGTTATAATTATAATACAGTTAGTTTGGGGTTACCTACAGTAGCAGTGCCAGCATAATTAGCTCTGTCAAATGTTAAAAATTAATTCTGTAAATTACTCATTTAATTGTTTTCATCTTCGATACAGAGACATTCCTTAATTAGGCATGAGTCAACTATTTCACAGGCTAACTTGCCAATATGAGTAGAGTTTATACAAGAAGCCCAGCGCAAGCCCACAAAATGCTTTTTATAAACCTCCCAGCTGCGAAAGAGCGCACGAGTGTTGCTTTTCAGCACGAACACCATTTCCATGTGTGGTGAGCTATTTCGGTTGGAGCCAAACAAAAGGAAAAATAGGAGGGTGCCATCTTCTAACTAAGAATCTACAAAAATATAAGCCGCTTTTGCAGATCTTCTAGGCAAACACCGTAGTTTTAGTAGTATTGCTGACCTGTTCAGAGGGAACTAAAGTTTTTCAGAATCATCCAGATATGTAGACTCAGACTTAGGATGAGAATTCCTATACACCAGTGGTTTTCAACCTGGGGGTCATGACCTCTTTTTAACAATGAAAATACATTGTGGCATTAGGAAGGTTGAGAACCACTGCACACCCACCAACAAATCTACCTCCATATTTAGGTAATGCCACTGTTTACAACCTCCCCTGGGACAGGTGACCCTCCTGACTGTCTGTCGCCTGTTCCAAAGCAGCAGGTCCTTTTCCTGAACTGTTCTTGGTCATGTCCTTACCTTCATGCTCCCAGAACTGGAAAAATTCACCAGTCTCATTTTAGCAAGCTTGGATGAAAGCTTTGTTTAAAAGGGCAAATGGATCATTCTGTCACCATTTTCTTTCCTGTATAAACATGACAGTATTCCCCTTGTGAGACCCTACCCCTTATAACAGGACCACCCCCTGGGCATTGACCAGCAAGACTGATGTCCAGTTTTCTCAAGAAATTTTTCAACCACCTTTATTGTTATTCTATATCACTATATTAGGATTCATGAAAGACAAAAATAAGACAAACTGGCCACCTACTGGGAACAAGAAAAGATTCACCAATCTAAGAAATAAAGACCTAATTAGTTCAAAAACCATGGCTTGGGTATAAATTCTGGTATCCTATGAATAGAAATTTACTGCATGATTTCCAAATAGAACAAAAAATTCATGCTTATATGTATAAACTTGCTAAGGCCCATTTATTCATATGTATATGTGTATGTATATAAATAGAACAAAAAAGTTTATATATATATGTATAAACTTGCTAAGGCCCATTTATTCATATGTATATGTGTGTATATAAATAGAACAAAAAAAGTTTATGTTTATATGTATAAACTTGCTAAGGCCCATTTATTCATATGTATATGTGTGTGTGTGTGTGTGTGTACATATACATATGAATAAATGGGCCTTAGCAAGTTCCCCAGTGATAAGTATACTCACACTCTGGAGAGAATCACAAACAAAGTCTCCAGGCCAGGACAGTTGAGGCGCCTCACAGGACAAGACTGTGGGCCCCTTCATGTAGGTTCTATCTCCAGCATGGAATTCACCCATATGAGGAGTTCCTGGGCCCACAGTGGTTCCACATGTTTGGTAGAGGGTGGCATATGGAAGTGTGTGGAAACAACTGTTGTCACAATGACCAGGGGGTCAGAGGCCAAGATAGGAAACATCATGATTGCTCCGTGTAGGTGCTTCAAATGGTGTTCAAAGATTTTTGCTCAAAGAATTGTAAAAAGTGATACACCATTCTTATATGTTTACGTTCAAATGTAAAATCTGTAATATGTTAAACAGTTGCTACAAGTATAATTTAAAATATACATGACCTAAAACATTTTTTTTCAAAACCTTAGAGCTAAAGATTTCACTCATTTGACTTAGAGAAAATATCTGTCCTTTAACCTGATCTGGAACACTCGTTCTCATTGTGAAGCTCATCAGCCAATTCAGATTTACACTGTATCCCCAAAACCCTTGTTTGCATTTTAAGTAAAAGTATTAATACCCATTGCTGTGACAACCGTCTCACTTCTGAACTCCAATTCTAAGATAGAATGGAGCATGAGAAGCCACAGAGTCTGACCATGAGCTTACTGCCTGGTTGACATAGGTGTAGTCCTTTCACTGTTTGTCACTGAAGGCTTCTTTTCCTTGCATTTCCGGTTATTCTCTAAGCACCCAGGCCTGTTCAATTGTCCCTTTGTTTCACATCCAGAAACTTACCCAGCCTAGGGTCATTCACCATGTGATCCTAGGAAGATTTAAGAAGAAGATGTTTACCTTCCTTTTATAAAATAGGAAATGGTAAGGTGACCATACTATGCAGTCTCGTCCAAATTAGTCTAGAGCAGCAGTTCTCAACCTCTGGGTCACAACCCCTTTGTAGCAATGAAAATACATCCTGCATATCAGATATTCACATTATGATTCATAACAGTAGCAAAAGTACAGTTATGAAGTAGTAATGAAAACAATTTTATGGTTGGGGGTCACCACAACATGAGGAACTGTATTAAAGGGTTGCAGTATTAGGAGGCATTAGGAAGGTTGAGAACCACTGGTCTAGAGCAACACCTGTTACCTCGGCATAATCATTAAGAGAGTCCTCATTCACTCTTGAAACCATTGCAGTTGATAATAAATAATACGGTAACCGGAGAGAAAGGCAATCGTGGGCAGGGGGATCACATCAATTTTAGGGAAAAATATATATGAATGTTGAGTCTGGGATGTCTGCCTGCACTTCCATTGTTTGTGTGTACCCTAATGTGAAGACAGCTACCTTGGAATATTATCTTACCTGACCAGAACTTTGGCCCTGAGATTTTTTTCACATACAGTCTAAAGATGCAAACAAGGTACACGGTGACCTAAGCAAATGCCAAAAGACAATTATTCATTTAGAATCACTGAGAAAACACTCAAAAAACTTAGGAGTTGTCATCCCTGAGATGAAATAATATTCAGAGTCTTTTGCCAGAACACAAGGATAACAGGGCCTTTGAAATAGGTATTCCCTACACATTTGTTTCTCAACTGCTTCCAGGCAGAGTCCTCTGCCAAAACCACATGGATCCACCTCCCTAGAGATCAAGGCTCATAATTGGCGCACAGTGCAGAAGCCTAAGTCCTCTGTGTGCGGAGAGAACATTCAGCGTCCCCAAGCACCAAAGCCACGGTGAAGGCCAGCAGAAAAGCACTGCTGGGATGTCCAAACCAAAGTTGGCATCTCTGGGTTTGGAGTTTCTTCATTTTTGCCACAAAGCAAAATGGTCCTCTAGACAAGATAATGACAATACAAAGCAATTTCAGACACAGGATGGTCTGACATTACCCTGTACGTCAGCACAACTTGCACACACATCGGCACCAGCCCCAGCCATATGCTCAGCCTAGTGCATCTATTTTGACCATGACCACAGAGTTATTAACAGATCAGAACATTTATACCCCTGCCTACGCACATGTGCACACACACATACACTTCACAGAGAGGGGCTGTAACATTGAGAAAAAATATTACTAAGCTGGGATCCCAGACAACTAGAAACATCTTCTGGCCATGCCGCTTGCTGACTGTGTGCTTTTGGGAAACGGAGTCAGCCTCACTGATGGTCAGTTTTCCTCATCAATACCCTGGACACAGTGATGCCACCTCACAAGGTGCTGTCTGGCTTCCATGCAATGTTGCAGGCAGTTACTCTGCAGCCTGAACAAGATGACAGAACTCCAAGGAGTGCTATTAACCAGGAACATAACTTGCTTCTGACTTCATAGAAAAGAAACATGCCTCCCTACCTCGGATGAGTGACGGACTGCCACCAGTCAGATTGTGACTTCCTTGTTAGCTGGAATATGACTCCATGTTTTAGAACAACTCTCACTCAAATAAGATGAACTTGAGAACATTAGACAATGGAGTAATTTACAAAAGCCACCCTGAGGACCTTCACTAAATATGCAAAGGGCGGCTCCTGTGGCTCAAAAGGGTAGGGCACTGGCCCCACATGCTGGAGATGGCGGGTTCAAACCTAGCCCCAGCTAAAAAAATAAAAAAATAAAAATAAAAAAAACAAGTTTGAGGACCCTGTAAAAATTTCCTGGGTTGCTCCCAGGAACAAAACCTATTAACTAAAGCTAAGCTAACCTTAGCTTTACTTTTAGGATCTGGCAGTGGAAAAGCTATGTGGCAGAGGCTCTGCTAATCCAATGTCTTATGGTAAGAAAATTCCACACCCCCAAGAAATACGATACATCAGAGCAGGTTTTAAAAATCCCCAGACCTTACCTTAGAACTTTTGATTCTCCAGACATAAAATAGAGGATTCTATGTTATTTACAGATACCCCTTGTTATTCCTAACACAAAGAGAATTGCAGGTAGCTTACTCTAGAGAGTGAGCACTTAAAATAGTCACCCTGAAACAAGTATTTTAGGTGTGTGGCTGAAACTGGTGAATACAAGTTACAGCTGTGCAGGCCACACACTGCCCAATTCCAGGCGTTACTCTTCCCTTTCCTAATAGTGGTGCCCCTCCAGAAGTTGTGTGGTCCAAAATCTGTCCATGGTAGCCCTGCATGGAACAGGAGAGTACCATGGAACACACACGTTTCTAGAACCTGAAGACAAAAGTGTTGCTCTTGGATTGCACTAATTTTCATGAAGAATATTGAAAATGCCATCTTTTTATGGTTTTCAAACTCATCACTTCAAAACAATGGAATCTAAATAGAAGGCGGTAAAAATGGAAACATTCTCAAGAAATATACCTGCTTTACTTGAATAATGAACTGAAAGAAAACTTAGAATCTGAGTTACCTCGTTGATGGCTGCATTAGTTAGAGAAAGGTGTCTAGATGCCTATCAGGTGGGAGAGTTATAGACATAAGAATCTGGGCTCACATCTAGCAAACAGCAGAGGGTTCTTTTTTTTTTTTTTTTTGCAGTTTTTTGCCAAGGCTAGGTTTGAACCCACTACCTCCAGCATATGGGGCCAGTGCCCTACTCCGTTGAGCCACAGGCACCACCTATTGTTTATTCATTCAAATGCAGATAGTCTCAATAATTTTTGAACATACATGTGGTGTCCCTGGCTTTACTCCCTGGTACAGTTTAGCTCCTCATCCTTGGTCTGAAGTACACAAAGCACATATTTAGCCTTGACTCAAACCTTTAGGCCCCTCTTCCTTTCTATTCACAGCTTTATGGGCATCTTTCCTGTCTGTTCAAGTTTCATAGACTGGATCCCAAATAAGACATCATGGAAAGAGACATGAAGTCTAAGACAATAAAGACAGGCTGTAAAGAAGGCTTGTTAGTTACATTATGAAACTGCAGAAACCACACAGGTGCAGCCATGAGAAGCAGAAGTCTATGAAATTTTAGGAGGTCGGTTCTTCACACCCATGTGTGAGACTCCATTGTAATATTATAGCACCTTCTCCCATCTGCTCTTAGCATCACAGTGTAAAAGCTTACAGAACCACAAGGCACAGTCCCTAGCAATGATCAAAGCTGTATTTGAGCTCTACAAAAAAGACCACAGAAACTGATTTTACATTAGAAAGAAGTAATACGTGAAAATTGTCTGCTGATAATTCTTGGCAGACTCTCCGATTTTGTGCATGCATTTCTTCAATTACACAGCCTCTGATTATTAATGGAAAATGTGTTTTGCATGAAAATACTATTACGCCTTCATGTTGGTTTAAAATGGGGATACTACTTGGGACTGAACAAATATTTCAAATCATTGTATTTCAAAATGCCTTAATTTAACTCTACTTAGCTTATTGATTGAACCACTGAAGACTGGGTCCCATGTGATTTTTTTCAATATTTATATTAAGAAGTCTACAGCATTTTGGAATCACAGGAAAGGACAGTCTGGTCTGTCATCAACATTTAGAACAGAACTACTGTACAGAGAAGCAGTGTAAAGATTGGCGTGTATGTAAGTTGGGGGTTGAAGACAATGAAAAGCAGACGGGAAATGACCCAGGAATGGAAGACAGAATCACTGACCCAGATATGTCACTCTAGCTATAAACCCTGACCACAAAGTCATGAAGAAAACACATTTGCAGTACAACCCTCTCTATCACTGCTTATCATTAATGTCACAAAGAAGGGAAAGAGGGCCTCAGGTATGAAGGGTAACAAGCTAGAGCATCAGGCAGTGTTTATATGAGCAACTGTCAATGTCACCTTAACCCCTCGTGTAGACACAAAGGCAGAAAAGCTTAGGAAGTCCAATATCAATGTGTTCACAGTGACTTAGAACTTTAACCAAGTCTGCCTGACTTCACCACCTAAGCCCAGGCTGCCAGACAATTCCATCTACCCCGAGGCAAGTGAATTTTAACCAGATATTAAAAGAATTAGGAAACAGGATGAGCCGGCAGGAGGCAAAGGAGTGAGCATATTTTGGGGGAATTAATTTGTTTGATATAGAATGTATATATCTCTGAGGGCAGAAAGGTTGGAGCAGCCCATTGGCTAGAGTTGTTGCTACAGTCAACCGGTCCATCAAGTGAGTAACAGCAACAGCACAGACAAGTCGCAGTTCAATCTCCCTCAATGTCTATACATCACTTTGTCCAAGATAATATTCACACACTTGCCTGTATGCTTAGAATTACCTGGAAAGCTTTTTAAAGCTATAAATGACTGAGAAAAATACCTTAAAAAGCTCAATAAATCTATGTAGGCTGTTCCCATCTACTGATACTATTTTTGAAATTGCTCCAGTGATTCTTTTTTCTTGAGACAGAGTCTCATTTTGTTGCCTTGGGTAGAATGCTATGGTGTTATAGCTCGTAGCAACCTCAAATTCTTGAGCTCAAGGATCCTCTTGCCTCAGCGTCTAAAGTAACTGAAGCACCCAACACAATGCCTGGATATTTTTAGAGATGGGGTCTAGCCCTCGCTCAGGCTGGTCTTGAACTCCTGAGCTCAGGTGATCCACTGACCTCAGCCTCCCAGAGTGCTCAGATTATATGCATGAGCCACCATGCCTGCCCCTGCCCCAGTGATTCTAATATACCTTCAGGGTTGGGAAACACTGCACTCTAGCATAATGTTTTTCAAATTAGGGGATTAAATTTCAATAGTGGAAGGGAAGCTTAACATGACCACCTCCATTTTGCTTCTGACAACTTGCAGTCATATCCCTTTAAGTTAAAAGTTTCTGCTGAGCTCTGTACATGGGTTAGAAGAAAAGTGAAAACCATGCCTTTTCTAAAACGAACTCCTATGGAGACAAGAAGGATATACACACAAGCAACAATGCTACGTTAAGGATTTTTAGGTACATCCTGACCTTCATCGTCCGAAGTTAAATAACCGAGAGTAAAGAAGTTATACACCCTTCTTAGACCCTCCCTGATGCTCAGATGTCTGCAGTTCTTGGTTACCTCTTGCGAACTAACACCTTCTTCCCTTACAAAAAAAAGAGGAGCCTAAACTTCATACATAACATAACTTAAGATGGTTCTCTGGGATATTTGTCTGCCATCTTCTTGCTTTGCTGGCTCTCCAAATAAAACTGACTTTCCTTGAACCTAACACCATGCCTCTCGACTTACTGTCTTGCAGCAAATGGTACAAGCTTGAATTTGGTTTCCATGAAATAGTTTTCAAACAAAAACTATTTTTCTAATTTTCAAAGGGAAAAAAATGGGTTAATAAGCAATTTACTGACTAAGTCAACCTTCTATAATTTTTTTCAACCTTTTGTGCTGCTACCACATAATTATAGGAGAATCTAATATGACATAATGTGTGACTTAGTTCCAAATGTACATTTAATAATTCTGTTCGTTTTATAGTTACTCTGCTAAGCTACAAAGAACTCCCCAACATTCAGGCTCTCAGCTCCCTGAACAAGTTCAGAAATCATGGTTGCAATATCTCTAGGAAGCCCTTGGTAAGGTATACTTTTTCTGTGAGAGGAGGCTAAATTGAGAGAATGATAATAACTGGCTGTATATGAATACAAACAAGAAAAGTCCAAAGTTAGACTGTTATACCTTACAATCAACAGTCTCTAATTAAACTGATCAAAAGTTCAGGATGGCAATTGGTTGCTCACCCCTCAAAAGAGACTTTTCTATAAGAAGCCTCAACAGTTCATTCAATTCCTCAAATATTGTCAGCTCTTCCGGAAGGAATTTTCATAACGAGGTGAGTCAGAAAGACAACAGGATTGAGTTATTTATGGCTTGATCACTAAAATACTTGAAGATGGATGTACAGAATCATACTTAAGAGCTTTTGCTCTTACGAACTTGAGGTCAATTAGAGTTAATTCCTTTTCTAGACACGTAATGCCAAAGAAATAATGTATCTCAGATTCTGATGGTAGATGATTAGAAATTTCATTCTTAATGCTAAAAATAATTTAGATGGGAAAATACACTAAGAGCCGTAATAGCTTCAAATAAAGCCACAAAGGCCAAGAAAAGAAATATGGGGAAAGCCACAGAGTTACCCATTTCTTCCAAGAGTATTAGACTTTTTTTTTCCCAGAATGTCAGCCTTCTTCTAGTGCTTCTAGGTGATGCATATCATTGATAAATACAGAAATTATTGTTGTAATGACTGAAAAACAGGAGATCAGCAAACTCCTCTGAAGCTTGATAAATGTCATATGCAATCCTTGAACTATGCTCTACTTGCTCAACTTTCAAGAAAGATATTTAATAATCTTTTCTTAATATTCTATCCTCTACATTTAATAAGAAAGGTCCCATCAGTAGTAAAATAGATGACGCCAATTAAATGGTTATTTTCTGCCTCCTGCTTTCCAAAGGTTTCCAAGGTCTTTTTAACCAGACACTTCACACAGTATTTTTACAAGAAAAGTAACATCGTGGTACTTCCTCTCACTTCTCTGTATTTTTTAGTATTTGGCAATTTTTTTTTTTTTTTTAGTTCTTACCTCAACTTCAACTGAAATCTTGCCTTTTTTTTGCAGTTTTTGGTCAGGGCCGGGTTTGAACCCACCACCTTTGGTATATGGGGCCAGTGCCCTATTCCTTGAGCCACAGGCACCACCCTATTCTTTTTTGTTTTTTCCTGAAAACTTTATTGTTGGATATTCATTGAGGGTACAAGATGTGTAACACATTGAGACCCCAGCCCCCCTCCCTTCTTCCCTCTCAGGAAGAGCTGAAATCAGACTTTTAATATAACATCATTAAATGGCAAGGCTGTCTGTGTCATAGAAATCAAATTAGATGGTAAGTGCCTTACCACAAATGCAGAACTACCTCATAACAGCCTAGGTTCCTCTAGTTGCTAAATTATAAAAATTTTACAAATTAGGGCAGCGCCTATGGCTCAGTGGGTGGGGTGCTAGCCCCATATACCAAGGGTGGTGGGTCCAAACCTGGCCCCGGCCAAACTGCAACAACAACAACAAAAATTTACAAATTAAAACTATTTATTAAATGAGTATCATTTTTAAGGTTTATGTTAGTTGAAAAGCAAATTTTCGAGAAGTATGTTTCTCATTAATACATCAAGTTGCCTTTAACCACTTAATGCACACTTTTTTTTTCCCCTGCAGTTTTTTGTCTGGGGCCAGGTTTGAATCTGCCACCTCTGGTATATGGGGCCAGTGCCCCATTCCTTTGAGCCACAGGCGCCACCCAAGCACACTATTTTTTTTTTGACTTGCAATTTTTATTTATTTTAAATATATTTCTATACATGTATGTACCCACAATATATGTTTCATTATTATATTTTAAATCTTAAATTTTATAATGTTGACTGCATCTTTTTACAACTTGATTTATCTGTCAATACCCATTATAATATAAAAATAGAAAAGAGAAACAATGTAAGTATTACCTCTTTTGACATGGTTAGATTGAATAGATATTATTTGATTGATAAAAATATATCCCTTAATATTTAACAGTGGTTCTTATTGGACACTATTTTTAATTGTACAGAAATGCCCTTCCAGGAGGTTGGCCTTAAATTTTGAATGTGGTTAAACATCAAGTTGGCCTCAAGCTGTTTCCTATCTTCTGCCAGTTTTCTCTTCAGTTAGCAATTAAAAGTCTGAACACCTCACCTATGTTATTCACTTAAAATGCAACATCTTATTTATCTTTCCTCTGTTATGAACTCTTGTTTTTCTAGCTATAGAAGAAGAAATGGCTAAAAGAACCCAATCAGCCCACTCAATCAATACTATCAACTCTCCGCAACACAAAGACACGCCGTATAGTTAGCAGCCATACTCTTTGTCTAGTCTATGATTCCTTTTTTGTTTTGTTTTGTTTTTTTGGCCGGGGCTGGGTTTGAACCCGCCACCTCCAGCATATAAGGCCAGTGCCCTACCCTTTTGAGACACTGGTACCGCCCTGGTTCCTTCTTTTAAAATTTCAATCTATCCTTTAAGTACTTCTGTGACATCCCTTCCCATTCACAAAAGTTTCACCTCTACAACACTATTTCCAGAGCTATTTGCTTAAAGGCTTGGTTCTCTGAAACTTAAACAGTGTATTTAACAGCATTATTAGAGACATTCAATCAAAAACCCAAATTGGGGGCAGTGCCTGTAGCTCAAAGGAGTAGGGCTCTGTCCCCACATGCCAGAGGTGGTGGGTTCAAACCTAGCCCCGGCAAAAAAAAAAAAAACAGAAAACAAAAAACCAAATTGGTTTCACTGTTACTTCTTTAGAATCTACAGGCAGAAAACCAAGATATCCAAAACCACAGACTAAAGTTAAGTTCAACTCAGTGAGAAAAATCATCAAAAACATACTTGATTCCTAGATCAATTATCATAAGGACTAACAAGAATGATGTTTTATGAACATTCCCTGAGTACGTACTATCCACAAACAGCTCAAGAGTCATCAATTCTGACAAATCTTCCAGAACCTGCCCAGGCAAAGTTTTAAACTCTTTCTTCCTTCTTTTTAAACATCATTTGTGTGTGTAAGGTTATATCATCATATAGTAATGTAAGGTTAGTTGTGAACGAGCAGATATTAGGAACCCCGAGATCACAAAAATGTGCTTTTGTCTGTGTCTTCCTAGAACCTTATTAAACACAGTTTCCCCAGACCGTTCAGTTCTCTAAAACATATGCCTTAAATCACCTGGTTTTATTAATAAATTTATGTGTTTTTTTTAAATTCCCAAATCAGTAAATTTTGCTGGTCTATGCCTCTCCTAGTAGTGAAGACAACCTCATTTTATTGTCCTCGGTAGCATACCACGACAAGAGATACTATCTTTACATTTTAGATGCATGCATTTAACCCATCTTTTTGGTTTGCGAAGTCTCTCAGGCCAACAGTTAAATTTCACTTGAAAAACATCAACACAAACACAAATGACTGAATTCTACATTATCAGATTTTAGTACTGACTTATTTCCATATGAATATTTCTTTGCTATGTTATCCGCTCTCTGTGAAGACCTTCCCCACATTGAAGAAACCAACCCAGACCTCCTAGTGCAACTTTAAAAGCCCAAGGCTTTAAACTGCCATTACTAATGATGATGATGACTGACAATAATTGGCAATAATTTATCTTATACTTTTGAAACTCAGAAAATAAACTGAAAGGTTATTTTCCTCCATAGCAATTGTACCTAAATCATTTCGGAGTATTCAACAAGTCATACTACATGTCAGCTCTGCAATACCCCGTGGCAGTATTGAATAATCTAAATTCCTAGACAATCCAGTTTTACCCATCCAGGTTAATTTCTTCCACATGAAGACTTCATCAAAATTGCAGGTAAAATATCGTGTGTGTGTGAAAGAGAGAGAGAGCGAGCGGTGGGGAATGGGTGGGAGCTACATTTTACTTTCTTTCATATTTCAGACAGGAAGTGATGGTTTCTGAAACATCTAAAACAATGTCTCTTTAAGTTTATCTGGGGATGCCTATTGCAAAGGCAGATCCCAGGGTCCCTCTAGCAATTACGATTTTGTTCCCCCTTAAATAACACTGATAGAGACAGACTCAACATGCAGTTGGAGCAGAAGAAAGTCTACATAAATCACAAATGAAAATCAGCCCAAATGGCCACTTCACCAAAAACAAAAAAAGGGAAGGGGTGTGCCAATCCCATAGTCAAGTTTAGCTTTCCTCTTTGGTATAGATTCTGTAAAAGGGAAGGTCAGGAATGACAAATGGCAAAAAAATGCAAGGTTAGCATGGAGAAAAGAGTAGCCACAGTTCAGCAGATCATGCTACACCTATCCAATGTTTTGCTGCGAATAATCTCAAAGTGATTTTCTTTCCAAACACTACCACATCAGATGGACCCAAAAAGCAGTTTGCCTGTGAAATCTTAGCTGTTTGGCACCCATGTTGATTTCCACGTTTGCCAAATTGTCAATTTAGAACTGGCAAGGTCTCCCAATGTTTACCGACAAAGGTTTTGCTAGTAAATCATAACACACACATCTACCATAACCAAGGAGAAATGGAATCAATCAACGAAGAACACAGGGAATGATGAAATAAATAGCTATCTCCCCAAAATGTCCACCTTAAATCTGTACATCATCTGGGGTTCTAGGCAAATCAAATCCTTTTAACTCCGCAAGTTGGGAAGCTTTCTCTGCTCTTTTGGAGGCTTACTTAGAAGAAAAACATATCTTTGGCTTGCCTTTTGTTTTCCTGTACTAAAATCAAACTACATGGTTATTTTAGCAACTGTATTCAGATTGAAACAATTTCAAATAGTTCTTATCCTATTAGCTTCCTGAATCATCATCGCTTTCAAGTATCTGCACATTTTGCTTTCAAAGAGATGCTTCTGGACTTTAAGGTACAGAAACAGTACACTCAGAACCTGTGCGTTTAAGGGGTGAATGTAGCTATCGAAACGATGACAGGATGATAGAGTGATAGTGACCAGTCTGCAAAGATGCCAAGCTTTCCACGCTGGCTCCAGGCCACTGTCAACAAATTATTCTCCCCCTGGGAATAGCTTACAAACGTCAAGTCAACTACTCCCACCAGCTTCAAATAGTTATGATATTTAGCCCACGATGCTCCCGTGATTTGCTGTTTACGTGACTTCAACTTTACATGAAAATCTAAATTAGAGACAAACCCTCAATGGTAGCGGTGGCCATAACCTAAACATTTGAAATGAGTTTATGTATTTATTTTGCTTTAGAAATTATGGAATCTCTTCCAGGGAGAATTTCATGACAAACTGCTTCACTGATTACCTAAAAAGTGGAGCTTAACAACGCAGAGGCCCTGTTGCAAGTTGTCTGTGGCTTACCGGTGTGCATGTTATGAAGATATTAGTAACTCATCAGATTTCATCTCATATGAAATCATTTTTCCCCCAAGCTGATCTAGGGCAAGGACCCCATCTCTCAGCCCAGACTTGGCACAACTAATTTTGTGTACGCTGGGTGACTGATTTCACGTGAAATTGATTTTCTAAATAAGGTTTTATTTGCCAGACACCCAAGGTCCCCAACTACTATGAGTTTCTTTTGTTCTTTTAAATTATAAGGGAGAGATCTGAGATTTTTTTTTTTAATTTTTCTAAGGGGCTACTTAAATTCAAAGAAAAAATGCAAAATCAAAGAGCAGTAAAAACCTAGGTTTTCAACTGTGTTTCACATAATTATATACACTACGGATAAATCTTTATACTTCCCAACATCAACAATTAAACCAAAATGCCACTAAATGTGGAGTATCATCTCCCTAGGAAAACACATTTCCTTAGTTGGAAATAATAAGAACTAGTTGTTAAACCAAGAGAACCAAGATGAACTTAGTCAGTTTGCAAGCCCAACATTTTGCAGTATCTACGGACTTAAGTCCAAGTCATTTACTTTGAAAAATATCTTCCCTCCAAATTTCTTTTTGTTTACCGATTCTAAGGAATAATTTAAATACTATGTAGTTCTGCTTTGTAAGATAAGTTTATCAAGCAAGAAACCTGATAGCTTTCAGAAGTTCCTACCTGAATAAATTCCCTGGTTTGATATTTTTAAATATCTCAACAACTTGTGTGTTTAGACAAACAGCAGTCAGACGTGTTTGTTTCATTAATTTCTTTTTTTCATTAATTTCTATATAATGGTTTGCTCTATTACCCATGCCTTTCACACAGTGTTTTCTAAACAAAGTTACCATATTGTCTTTGAACTTTTAAAGCACACACATACACAGAACTGCAAAAATTTTTATGCAGTAGGAGAAAACATTTGGTGTGACATAAAATACTCTTTAGAGTCACAGTCATCCATGTTATGACTTATATATCTTGCCCTAATCCCTTTTGTTTTAATATAATGGGTGAGATCACGCATGAGAGGTATAGAGAATAAAGCTGGGCAGACAAGCCTTTAAAACTAAAATTTATTTCAAGTAACTGGGAAGAGGCATAATGAGGTAGAAAATGCCTTCAACCCATCTTCCAATGATTTAGAACCTGCTGATGCCTCCAAGAAATATTTAGAACAATATTGTGCTTGGAGGGGGTTTTATTTTATTTTTCATTTTGTGCTGCATTCATCTGGAACAAATCTCCCTGGGTGTGTGAGATCTTGAAAACACAATTAAAAACATTAATCGGATCTGGCCCACCAGATCACATAACCTTGATTGCCCAGCACACGATGATATTCTCTCACCAGAGCAAGGAGGGAGATTATTGAGATTAGGAGTTGTTTCAGGTGTGGTTTCTAGTCACACTCCAGGAACTGAGAAAATCTGGTTGACCAAGCAATCTTCTCCTTACCGCCGTCTCTAACTAACTCGAATGGGACAAAGCAAAAGTGGCCTTTACTGTGACTTCAATTCAAAAGGCAAATAGAACTACTGGTGTTTCTTATTAGACATCCTCACAAATCAGGAAAAAGCAAAAAGAGAAGAAAGATGCCAATTACATTGTCAGTGCACAAATAAAATACAAGACATGGTTGTTTTTCTTTTCTTAGATATAAGCTTCATTTTTCTGATCACTAAAATATTATATGTATTTTTTTTTGAAACAGTCTCACTATGTTGCCCTCAGTAGAGGGCTGTGGCATCACAGCTCACAGCAACCTCAAACTCTTGGGCTTAAGCAATTCCCTTGTCTCAGCATCCCAAGGAGCCAGGACTACAGGTACCCACCACAATGCCTGGCTATTTTTTTGTTGTAGTTGTCATTGCTGTTTAGCAGGCCTGGACTGGGTTCAAACCCGCTAGCCCCAGTGTATGTGGCCAGTACCCTAACCACTAAGCTATAGGCACCGAGCCTGTGTATATTATTTTTAAAATAAAAAAGGAAAATGAATATTACTTATAATCCCATGATTTTACTAATCCAGAGGATGACCAAATTATTTTCCTTCCAGTATTCTTAAAACTCATCTGTTATTTAACAATATTGCAATACTCTCAATTGTTTTATTTAGCCAAGCGTTTGCCAACAGACAAAGAGGTACTGGGAATTCCCTTACTACACTTGGGTGCTGGTCACATCCCTTTCTCAGACATGCTTCTGGAAGGTAAACCCATTGATACTGCTCCCAATTTCCAGGGTCTCGCGCTATTCACACCATGGTTCTGCTAGCCTCGGTCAGTATTACTCGTGTCTGCATAGTCTGCATAGTTTCTCACAACCTGAAAGGCAAAGCCACCACTCACACAAGCAGGGGCTTTGTGTGAAGTGCACACATACACACACACACCCCAAAATGAGAGCATTAAAAAGATACTGTCCCTTTTTGAAACAGCCCCATCTGCCCTGTTCTTTTGGGACCGAGCACAAATCAGATAGCCCTTACTCGGGTAGCCCTGCCATAAGAGAGGGAGGCCGTCAAACCCCTTATCCACACGAGCACTGCTCCAAGGGTCTTCCATCTCTGTGCCGGCCTGCAGAGCCTGACTGAGGGAACGGGGCATCGTCACCATGGTTATTCCTCCACCCTCTGTCTCTATAGTTGTTCTTATTGTCTGCCATCTCTAATGGTTTTAGAAAGAGAAATACTAACATCTAGGAGAAGCATGGACAGAAAGCACTGTGCTTTCCTCAAAAGCAGTACCAGCTAATAGGATGGAAACCCAGGTCCCCCCCCTTTTTTTTTCAATTTTTGGCCAGGGCTGGGTTTGAACCCACCACCTCCAGCATATGGGGTTGGTGCCCTACTCCTTTGAGCCACAGGCACCGTCCTTCTAGGTCCCTTTTTGATGTAGACTGTGAGGTTGTAATTTTGGAGGCAAACACAAGAAAAGGTATCAAGTAGATATTTCCTATTTTTTGATCCCTTTGAAACTTAAGTCATTTCCAGTCCAGTGAAACTTCTCCTAAGTACTAGCAGGAGGCTGACTATCAGTACTAATCTTCAGAAGTATTGTAAATTCTTCTCTCGAAAGTGTCTTCCCAAGCATTTTAGTATAAAGTGGGGAACTGCTGAGTAGGGGACCGCTAACCAGATGCTATTTTAAGCTAGTAGCTGATAATTAGTTTTTAAAAATCCATCACCCCCTACTGATTTTATAACCCACCTGAAACCAGGGTGCTCGGCTGACACTACTACTGTTCTATTACTGGTATTGGTATCAAAAGTACTTTGAGAATTTTAATAAAGTCAAATATCCTATTTGCTTGCAAATATACAAGTGTGATGGTACCCCTCAGGAGAAAGGGGTTCTAAATAGTTTCTAAAGGAGGATCTTTATAAGGTGTTCCCTTGATGTATTAATGGTCTATTAAGTCTTTTTAAATCAATCTTTGTAGAACACACTGAACATTAGGTGTAATAAAAGATGTTTGCAGTGCTTATCGAAATGAAAATGAAGGTGTAGAAATCACTTAAAGAGCTTCCTTTATTTCCATAATGAAATATTCCATTTTGTAGAAGTGAAAATATCCACAGTGGGGGAATAGGGAAGAGCCAGTATTTTCAACATCTACAATACATTCAACCAAGGAAATATTCTATCCCCTTGATATAAAATGAACTTTTAAATATCAACAAGAGAATATTTAAAAGTATTACGGTTTATCCATTTTGCAGAATATTATGTAGTTACTAAAACAGCCAAGAATGCTTAAAAATAATGTTTTGTGGGGAAAAAAAACAGAATATAGTTTTTATATAGTATGACTGAAATTTTTTTAATTATATATATTTTGTACTAATAAATATACCATGATATTTAATAGTTGCTACCTATTGTGATTTTTATAACCATAAAATCACTCACTACCTGAGTGATTTTTATAACCATTTCTATACTTTTCTATAACTTCTAATTTATCTACAATAAACACGTTTCATGTTTAAATTTATTTTTCAAAAGTTACATGGAGCTTGGCTTTGAACTTAAAAGCAGCTACCTTGATAAAGTTTTCCACTCCCAGGTACCTTGTGATACACAAACCTCAGTCAAAAACCTGGTAAAATTAATATTAGAGGCTTTGCTTTAGAAAATGAAAACTTCAATTTACCCCAAAATAATAACAACGGGGGCATTTTACACAGAAGACAGAAGATGGACAATCATAGTTTCTTCCCATCTGCCAAACCATTTTCCAATCACCAAACTAAAATGCTTCTGAATTAACCATCAAATTTGGGGGGAAACAAGTAAGAATTAATGAACGACTATAAACTTTATTAAAGTTTCATTTCCCAGAAATCTTACACACATAGTTGAAAAGTTAGCGTTTCTCTTGCAATTAGATGTATTCAGTTGCCTTCTATTTAAGAACCAACCAGCACTAGAGTTTGATAATTTGACAAGACCACCTTGGGACAAGACTGGGCAGCCCAACCAGCGCTGCATTCGGAATTCCTCTGGTAAACTGTGTGGTATGAATCTGAAATGAAAACCTACCTTTGGGGGATCCTGTCCTCAAACCGACCTTTTATGGAGCTAACATCCCAGAGGCTAAGAAAATGAAAATCAGGTCAGTGGAAGAAAAAGGTACATCAAGGAGGTGAGGATTTATTGGAGGAAGAGATCAATATCCGTGGTCAGCTAAGATTTAGAATTATTATGAGGACAGTCATGTGTGTTTGATGTTTAACCTTTATACATTTTTAATTCAAGAGCCTCTTCCACACTCATTTTCTCTTTTTCCCTCCTAAGCCCCTTAATGCTGGCAAAATAAGATTCGAACTTGACCAAAGATCTAGGTATTAAGCAGTTCTCAATTAAATTTGTAGATTAAAACAACCCAGATGGAAATTAATTTTTGGAATCTATTATTTTAGCCAGGGGAAAAAAAAAAAGAAAAAAAGTCAGCTGAAAACAACTAATTGGGTCTGGAGAACAAATAAGAAAAATCAAATCTTAAGAATAACCAAAAATAGATTTTATTACACCTACATATATTACAAATTTTTTTTAAAAATGTATTATAGGGCACACTTGCTCTGGTAGTTCTATCCATACAACATTTTAAAAAATCTCTGCTGCTAACTAGAGGAGTGGGATAGATAAAAAAAGTCATTAAAAGCACGTCAAATTAAAGAAAAATGACTTTACAGTATTTATCATTTGTAAACCAGCCTAGAAACCAATGCTGACTAAAATAAAATTGAAACTACAACTTTAAAAAAATATGTTTAAGATGTTCCTATTTATAAAACTTCACTATTTAAATACTATAACTTATTTGTTCTATTGCGACCCACAATGACAAGTAATTCTACATTCTTTTATAAGTTAAAATGTTAAGAAAATTAACATCTGCTGATGCACTAGTAGAAAATAATAAATACCCTTTTTTTTTTTTTTGGCCCCAGTCATTTGGAATCTAAGCTATTTAAAATATTACACTATACACTGAAAACAATCCCAGTTACTTAACCTATATAATGCCTTAAATTTTTTAAAAGATTACAACCTCAAACTTGGAAGCTAAGATTAACCTTCATTTCACTCAAAGTACTGAAATGATTCAATTTATCTTTCTATACATTTCAACATTTAGATACACATCTTTGAGAACATAGCTTTCTTTCTGAGAAATATGCAATCACATTACCTATCCCCCGTCTATTAAATAAATGTTTTTCACCTTTGCCCTTGACTCCTACCACCTGAAACAACCACCGGGCTCACGGCATTGTCATATTCTCCACAGAGACGGCAAGGAGGACTCTTAATGAGCTTTACAAAGAACTTTTCACAACTTAGACGAGTTCAATAGACCTAATCTCCTTTTGCAACTTCCTTCTAAAGTTTGCTAACAAATCTCCACCAAGGATCAAACCGACAAGAATACTTCTGCGACCTGAATTTAAAAAGCTCCTTTGATCTCCTACACAACTTAGCAGCTGCATTTCTGTACACTTAAAAGAAACATGAGACTCACCAGATTTGTTTGTTTGTTTTTCATTAGGGCAACCTTCAAACAGACGAACTATAATGACTCCAGCTGTCTCCTCACTTCATTCTGCCAAAACCAGGAGGTGCGACAGGTGCGGGGAGAGCGGCCGCCAGCCACGCTGTGTGGGAGTGTGGGGGAGGGACCCCACTCCGGGCCAGTGGGCGAGCCGGGGCAGGGGAGCCCGCCACAGGTTGCAGTGATTGGCTTTGGCAGCTCTGTCTCCTAGCTTTGTTTCCAGTCGGCGGTGAGTTTGCAAATGACGGCTAACCCCTGGGCTCCAAGAGCTCACTCCTAGAGTAAGCCTCAGTGCCCTTGTGTCAACTGTGTGTGGAGCTAAAGCTGTGCAAAGGGGGAAAATTAAATTAATGAAGAATCCTTTATCAGGTCACAGCAACTGCCACCTAAAGCAAGGGAAGTTGTTTCTTGCTTTCTTGGATTTCACTCGTTTTCCTAACTAGATGATAATTATCCCCATCCTCACCTTAGCCTGTCCGGGTAGTGCATTGATTATTAATACTTGCATGAAACATTTCCTGAACCAGGTCCTATTTATAGCCAAAGTCATCTTTGTTTACAGCGCCTTGCAGGATCAGGAGGGAATATACCACTTACCCTGCACAGCGTGGGGCTTCGCTTCACCAAGGCTCATTACTTACACTAAATATGAAATATGATGCCTCGTAATAGTGACAAAATACAATGAAACAGTCGGTGGCTTCATCATTGTTCACGTTACTTGTTTGTGTACAACTGTTAAGGCGAATCAGCTGAACCCCCAGCATCCTGTGTTCAGGAAAAGGTGCTGCCTTTGACGTAAAAACCTCACCTTGGGGGAGTGCACAGTCCTCTCCAGGGATGTCAAGAGTTTCTTCTGTTTTCCTACATTGTGTGATGCTCCAGAAATAAGGGCAGGAATCCCATCTAACTCATCGTTCACAATCCTAAAAATGTTCCAGAAAGTAACATTACCATTTCCTCTTTTTTTGACCTTAGTTGCATCTTGCTTGTCAGTTTTACTATGAAATGTCTAACAGGGAATGATAATCATCGCACGATTTTTCTTAAGCGACTTACTGCAATGGTCCTCAGACCTCTTCCTGCTGCCTTGAATCAAACTTTGAAGACGTTGACTTTAATGGACTTTTTAATGTTTTTAAAGTATTGGGAGGAACAATGACAAAATAAATTAAGTGAGTGGGTCAGATTAAAGGGTACAGTAATACTAGGGAGTATATTTGAAATGGCTAAAAATTTTGTAGCGATTAACTTCAACATTAGTGAAAAGCGTTAGTAGCAGAATCTTAAAGAGGTCTTGAAAAGGCCTTCCTTTCACATTTCAGATCACTGAAGACCCCAAAGGCTGTGATTTGCTTGATGCCCGGTAGCTAGTCTCTAGGACAAGGGAAATGAACGTGAGTCTCCTGTGTTCTTTCCATGACATCATGTTATGTACTTGCTAAGTATTAGAGTCATTTTATGTTACTGCATAACAAGTTACCACAACCTTAGTATCTAAAAAGAACACACATCACTTATCTCACAGTTTCTGTGGGTTAGGGGTCTGGCACAACCTGTTTGGGTCCTCTGCTCAGAGTCTCACAGGGCTGAAATCAAGGTGTTGATCAGTCTGCATCCCTTCTTGGGTCTTCTCCCAAACTCTGTGGCTTTTGGTTGAACTTAGCTCCTTTAGGTGGTGGAACTAAGATCATTATCCTTGCTGGCTGTTAGCCAGGGAATGCTCTCCTCTCCTAGAGACCACTCACAGTTCCTTGCCATGTGACCCTCTCCCAACATGGCAGCTTACACCTTCCTGTAGGCCATAGGGAGAATCTTTCTATAGTCTGACAAAACAGAGTTTTATATGACATAATTCAGTTATGAGTCCGACAATCCATCACCTTCACCATATTCTACTAACCAGAGATAAGTGCCTTGTTTTACCTGCCTTCAAGGGGATAGAATTATTCAAGGCCATGATTCATTGGAGGTCACCTTGGAATCCTGGGCCAGGCTTACACCTATAATCCCAAATCCTTTGGAAGGCCAAGGATTTGGGAGGATTGCTTGAGACCAGGAGTTTAAGACAAACCTGGGTAATATAATGAGACCCCATCTCTATGAAAAATTTAAAAATTAGCCAGTCATGGTGGGATAAGCATGTAGTCTCAGCTACTCAGGAGGCTGGGGTGGAAGGATCACTTAAGCCCAAGAGTTTGAAGTTGTAGTGAGCTCTGATGGCACCACTGTACTCGAGCCTCAGCAACAGACTGAGACCTTTTCTCAAAGAAAAAAAAAGGAAAATGAATTTTGTCTAGCATGAGTTTAAGAAAGGAAAGCACATGGGCAGTGCCTGTGGCTCAAAGGAGTAGGGCACCAGCCCCATATGTTGGAGATGGTGGGTTGGAACCCAGCCCCGGCCAAAAAAAAAAAAAACGAAGAAAAGAAAGAAAGAAAAGCACAGACATTTATGTGCCATGGTCCTACCATTCATTCACAATAGCCAGTGCTAAAAGGCTGGTTGCATCAGTCATTTCTGTTTACTGACTGCACCTTATAGTTTGGCTCTTTGTCTGTTTCTTTCACTGTAGTAGTCTGCAGCTATAGGGCTTTTCTTTTGCCAGTCTTAGGAACTTTTTATGAGTCCTGTTTTTCTTATTTTCTTATTTTTTTAGCTCTCTGACCAAGAAAACCTTGACCATGATCTAGTTTAAAGACCAGGCTATTTTGCTTGAAATACAAACCAGTTCACAGGGCCAAGTCTTTTTTGATGCCACGCAGTGGAGGGACCCAAATGTTTTTACAAATGGGGAGGATTTAGTCAAGCAGAGAGAAGAGGAGAAGGAGTCAGAGATGGGCGGAAATAAATGGCATCTTGACAATGAGAGAGGAAGATTTCACCCTGTGACATGAGTAGCTTTCTGCCTGTCTGTGCTCAGGCACGGATGGGTGTCAGGCTTTTGAAAAAAGATAGAAAAACACTTGCTTAGTAGCACCTGTAATATAATAGAAAGGGAAAAAACCCTGAAATTTGGGATACGGATTTAGCTTTACAACCTCCGGCAAGTTAGTGATGTCCTCTGATTTCCCTCTTCTATATATGTAACTATGGGGTCACTAACTCTTCAGGATGCTGGTGAGAAGTAGGTGAGAATATGTACAGCTCAGTGGCATCTTAGCAATCACTTAGCATGCACTGAATAATTTTGCTTTGGGATGAGATCAGAATTGGGTTTAGGTAACTTTGACCACAGGCCAGGGTTGTTGTATTATTTGAATGAGTCAACATATTTAAAGAGTCTAGAATTTACACCTATATAAGGTAGCTTCATTGAAATTTATCTGGTATATTAGAAATTACAAAATTAATGTAAGCTTAGTACATGTGTAACAAGTAATACAATGCATAATGAAAAAATAAAGATCTTATCCAAGCATCTTCAAACTACGGCCTGCGGGCCACATGCAGCCCACCTAGGACATTTATCTGGCCTGCCGGGTGTTTTTGCCACCGCTACCTTTTCTGCTTAGCAGCCGACTCGTCCTGGGGCCCTCCAATAGTCTGAGGGACAGTGAACTGGCCCCCTGTTTAAAAAGTTTGAGGACCCCTGATCATATCTCCTGTCCTTGCTCCATTCCCACTGTTTAAAGTGTACACTGTTGATGACAAAAAATGTGCATCTTGGGCATGAACTTGTTAAACCACTGTGATCAATGTGTATCAAGACTTATTCATTAGATTGGCAGCAGAGAGGGGAAGGAAGGGCAGAGGGAGAGATGTATACAGATGCATTCACATGTATATTTTGATGATAGCCACTCATGTATGTACATCTCTTTTGGCTATACTATAGGAAAACATTAAGGAATTCACTGGAAACATATCTTTTTCCTTTTATTTATTTATTTATTTTTTTTTTTGAGACAGTGTCTCACTCTGTTGGCCCAAGCTACAGTCTAGTGGTGTCATCACAGCTCACAACTTCTGGGCTCACTCAATCCTCCTACTTCAGCCTCCTGTGTAGTTGAACTACAGGCAAGTCCTGCCAGGTCCAGCTCATTTTTCTACTTTTTGTAGAGACTGGGTCTCACTATGTTCCACATACTGGTGTCAAGATATCCTCCTACCTTGTCTTCCACAAGTGCTGGGATTACAGACATGGACCGCCATGCCTGGCCAATTTTTGTTAATATGTTAATAATATAGATCCGATAATATATGGTCTTAGGAGCATTATATTTAGTATTCTCTGTTACAGTATGTTTTATTTTAAATCGAGCATTAAGAGAATGCAATATTTTAAGTGGAAATTTGCCAGTATTTTTATCTAGAGGACTGTTGGCATTTTTGTCTTCTATGAAATTTTTGTCCCAAGAAAGGCAAGATTACATTTTTCTCTAATTGGTTGAATTAGCAGAATATTCTTGGTTATCAAAATACTCACATAGCTTGGTATTCTGACCTGGTGAATATTCATAATGTGTGGAAAAGCATGACACCCACCGGACATCTCAATCCCGTAAAACCGGATGTCGTGTATATACATACCTGGCACCGAGAAGGACACATCCAACCATCAACTGCTTGTGACTGGGGATGACTTTGTTCTTTGATTCTTCTTGTTTATCAGTTTCCTATAATGCACATATTAACTTTTTAAAGTAAAGACTATTTTAAAAACTAAAAAATAAAGTGTGCAATGACAAATCTAACATATACTTTCCCACCTCCTTGCACATACCGTGTGTGCACAGATCCAAACACACACATAGATGTAGAAATCTACACACACAGATGTAGAAACGTACATGTATACACGATGGTTTCACAAAGTTAAAATCATATGATAGAAATTACTCCATTAACTGAAACTTGAGAGAATATCACGGTCTGTTCGTGGATTCTTTTTCCCCCTGATCTGCATGTGTGTACGTATTACTATTTCGGGATGTGCATCTGCTTTTTGGCTCAGATATTCTTTCCCTTGCTTTCTCTCCATCATCTTTTCTGTCTTCCCATTCTCATCTCCTTCCTTCCCTGGTAACACATGATAACACCTAGTATATGCCTCTCAAATCATATACACACATACTGGCTGTATATGATTTCTTTTTTTTTTTTGAGACAGTATAGACATCTATATGAGAGCATTTTTTTTTATAAAAATTAAATTTGTATACATGTTTCTCCACATTTTTATTTGCTTAGTCACCAGTATTTCATGGAAAGTTCTCTAGGCTAACAGAGCTCCAGTTCATCCCTTTTAATAGATGCGTACCTTTCCTGCTGTGAATGTCATGATTTATTTAACTATCGCGAACAATGTGGCAATTAATATCCTTGTATGTATTCTATTTGTAGGTGGCTCTTTATTTCTGTAAAATACATTACTGTAAGTGAAATTGCTAGACCAGCAGACATGTATGTTTTTAATTTTCATTGTAATAGGTATCGCCACATCTCTTTCTAACCACAAATAACAAACCCTGTCATTGATGTATGAATGTACTCTTACCGTTCACCACCTAAGACCAGCCTTTACATTTTAGTATGTCTATTTAATTTTGTAAGTGAATGCCGGTAAATTGACATATTATGACAACTTTTCGTGTGTTTATGGAACACATACTTTAAAAAAAATTTCTAATGACTATTTGTCTTTTTTCCTGTTTTAAGTGTTCTATATATAATTATGTATATAAATTCTTTGTTATTCGTTTCATTGATATATTTCAATGAAATATATCAAAAATCATCACTTATTTTTGACTATTATAGATATCAAAATTATTTTTAACTTTTAAAAAGGTCTGTTTGTAACTATGTTCTGAGTTTCCAGTCTTGATTATAGAGTTCTCTACCATCTCTATAAATTGTCTAGGTTTTCTTGCAAATTTTTATTTGTGTCTTTATTTGCCTTTCCATCTTTAATCATCATGCAGAAACATCTGTAAGTTCTAAACTCAATCCAGTTCATACTTCTAAACTCATTCCAATTACTAGAGTGAATGCCTAAAACGATTCAGATAGTCACTCTTAGACTGATTCTTTTTTTATCCTAACGACTAGCCTGATAGAAATCTTACAATCTGATTAAGCCTGAAGCACTCTGGTCATTTTCAATATGATCAAAATATTCATTCCAGAAACTTCCATTCAACTTAGTTTAAATAATTAAGATGCCATTCAAATTCTCTATCTTTCCCTTATATAATGGCATAATTATGCTACCAGCTCCCATTTATTTAATGCATAACAGAATAATTTACTGCAATGCTAGGGCGTGCTTTGTTTTTGCAGGAGTTTGCTTAACACAGAAAATAGAAAGGTTCCAACATCAATATCCCTTACTGGCTTTTGTTTCTAAGGGGTGAATTCCTTGAGGAGGCAGGCCCAGAGGAGAAGGGAGGAAATGAGTATTATCTGATGGGGAGGCAGAGACACTGTGATATCCATAGGGTTGCAGGTTTACTAATGATTGAAACAGCTCCCTGCTCTCTGCCTCCTACACAGAAAATCTGGAGAGAGACTCCCAGACTTTGCATCAGTGGACCAAGTCCCCAAGTCCTGTTTCACAGAGAAGCATCACAGAGTCATATAGTGACACAACTCATTGCCAAATAGTTCAGCAATTCAAAACCTCTGTTTCCTTTACCCAACTCCAGACAAAGTGAAGGAAATTCATAACCGAGGATGGAAGAGTTTCAACAAATCTAACAGAAGGCAGGCTCCAAAGAGGTTAATACTGGTTTAAAAAACAATAGTGTGGCTCTTATTTATACTCCCCTATTTTTTGAAGTAAAAGTCATGCCAATCATAAATAAAGTGTACGAGGCATTAGGCTAAATTCTTCAAATAGATGAAGTCCTATTTAACACCAATTGCTCCCTAACGAGTATTGTACTATTAGTATCTGCACATTACAGACGAAGAAACTTAAATTAGTACATCTGACATCCCATCCCTGGTGAGTGGCTGAACCACGATCATTTTTAACCATTGTTCTGCTTCAAATGATGCCTGGAAGCATTTGGTATGCTATAAAACTTTGTATAAATATAACACAAGTGCATATAAGTTATTACTACAAATGCAGCAGGATAATATTTTGAGATATTAAATTTCCTTTCCTGCCTGCCTTCACCCACCTCTCTTCTTTGAACTTGTTATCCTTCCCACCAGTAAAGCTGGGCTATGAACAGGAGTCTCGGTTCCATGGATAAGGAGAAGGCAGATTCCTCCTTTTATAAAGAAGTCATAACTTGGCATTCGGTTTCAAATAAAATGTTCTCATACCCAGAGCAAAAATAATTCTCCAAAAGCCAAATGCCTTCTTTTGATTAGTCAGAGCTAGGCACTAAGGAGAAAGAGAGTTATATTTTGAATTGGAAAAATATATATAATTTTTTTCTCTGAGCTCAGGGAGTATAAAATTAAGTCATAAATATAGAAGCAAGAGAAAGGTTCAGAAGATGTGAGGCACAGGTTTACATGCCGACTGGGTCTCTGAGACAGTTTTCAACACCCCATTTCCCTGGGTCTCGGCTATGGGGAGTATAAAATAATAGGACCCCCAAGGAGGTTTGGTAGAATAACAGAAAGTCAGCTGGGTCTGGCTTTCCAGGGAATATCCTGAAAAGAGTATAAGCAGCCTCAAGGGAGCCTGGCATGCAGCCTGGCAATGTAGGGCCGTGGTGCTCAGGTAACCAAAATAACATTTGTGCATGGATGCGTAAGAGCCTAAGAGACCTACATACTCTGAGTTGGCACAGAGAAGGCAGCCAAGGTTTCTTGAGCTTTCTAGAGACTAAAAGATCTTGTGAACCAGAAATCCAAGTTTGGGATGAGGGAGATGCCATGTGAAGCCCTTATGGTAATAGGCACAGCAGGACAAGCCGCACCACAGCATGGGCAAAGGGTCAGAAGATGGCCACGGAGCAGATGCTCCCCTCCTCGTGGCAAAAAGCACTTAAATCCTCCGATGTTAGATCACCATGGAAAAGAAAAACTTTTCTTTCCCCAAAGAGATTGAGTTAACATGGGAGAGACTAAGACATAAGTCAGAAATTGCTGAGTGTCCTTGAAAAGACAACTAACCCAACAGTCCACTGTAGTAAATGAAGCTTCCCTTATACATATGTGAGTCACAACATGAACCTGTGGATCTTACTAAACTGAGTTTCCTATTAAAGTACCATTGCCGGCTCAGTGCCTATGGCTCGAGTGGCTAAGGCGCCAGCCACATACACCTAGGGTGTTGGGTTCGAATCCAGCCCGGGCTGCCAAACAATGATGGCTGCAACCAAAAAATAGCCAGGCGTTGTGGCCAGCACCTGTGGTCCCAGCTACTTGGGAGGCAGAGGCAGGAGACTTGCTTGAGCCCAGGAGTTGGAGGTTGCTGTGAGTTGTAATGCTACAGCACTCTACCCAGGGGAACAGCTTGAGGCTCTGTCTCTAAATAAATAAATAAAGTATCATTGCCTGTTTGAGTGTCTTTGAGGACTATAACAGAAGGTACTTCATCACTGGTACAATCATCCACCTTAGTCTCACTGGAATGAAAATTTTAACCTCTCTCTCTCTCTGTCTATAACCTCTTCTTTTTAATTTGTTGTCAAAACAATCCTTCCTTAAACAGTTGTGGAGCACCTGTGTGTCAGTCTCTGCAGTAGGGGCTACAGACACAGAAATGATTCCTTTGCTCACGGAGCTTACAAACCAGTGAGAAAGAGACGTAAGAGACTTTCTGGCCCAGTGCAGTAATCATAATATTGGGAGGGCACCAGCAGGATGCAAGAACATGGAAGGGCCCCTGGGCCAGGCTTGGGGACAGAGGAAACCTTCCTGGAGCAGGTGAGCCCCTGACTAAGCCTAAAGGGAAAATCAGCCGGGGTGGAGGTGGGCAGGTGGAGAGAGGAAGACTGCTCTGGAAGTTAGTACAGCAGGTGTAAGGCTGGCGCTAGCCCAAGACACGTGACATGCAAGGCGCAGAGAGCTATTCAGTTTGGCTACCACACGCATATATACACGCCTCCAGATTTTTCTTCCTTTCAAACAGCAGACTTCACGAATGAATCACTTAAATCTGAAAGTACAACTCTCCAGGATCTACAAATGCCACTTTGAATTTTTTAGGAAAAACTTGTATTCTCTTTATATTCTCCCCTCTGCATGATTCTCTAGTTGCGTTCAGTAACTGTGAGGTGAAAATGGGATAGCGGTGGGCAAGATGTGAAGTGCTAAGAACTTAACCTCCCCGGTATGTTCTATAAATAAGGCCATGGCCAGTAATAATAGAAATAACGCCTGATGTCAGGGTTTAGTTCACTTAGTGTTTTAGGAATTTTTTCTCAGCTTCTCTACTCTGAATGGACATACCCAATTCCATTGACTAAACTAGTTAGGTCACAGCAACCGCAAGACATGACAAAGGAATGTAACACAATCTAATGTGAGGCCCGTGGATTACCTTGAGCTAGCATTCCATTTTGTACCCAACAGATACCAAGTAATATTGTGTTAACCGCCAAACATTTAAAACATCCTGCACATCTATGTGCACTCCTGCAGCACTCTGGGACCCAGCTGCAGGTTGGATGCAATACATACATGCCTGTCCTGGGGACTGTCTCATCTCTTCCTTGCCTTTCCTCTGCCCTGCTCAGTCTTACAGGAGGGCTGGCTGACAGGCTCCCTGGGTAAATGACTTCCAGCAAAGGAAACTGGACTGTATACTTTGGGGATGGGGCAGGAAATCAGGTCATTCTCCCACTCCTCTCCATTTGTGTAGCACTTTTCACAGCAACCAAGTCTTCTCTGTGGCTCCAGCTCCATCTGGACAGCCTACAGTGGCCTGGGTTCTATCAGGTATTCCCAGGGTAGCAGGCTGGTTAACACTGCCCCCTTCTGTTATTTTACATACGGTGGTCCACTTCTGAGGTGGCCTCCAATGATGTTCACCATTGTGGCCTAAATTGCATCCCCCCAGAAAGATATGTTGATGTCCTAATCTCCAAGGCCTGTGAAGGTGACCATATTTGAAAATAGCATCTGCGCAGATGTAGTCACAATAAGGTCACCAGGGTGGGCCCTAATCCAATATGACCGCTATGGGGGAACACAGAGACAACGTCCACACCGGAGAACACTAAGTGAAGAAGGCAGAGAACAGGGTGACAAACGTTCAAGCTACAGAAGGCAACTGATTGCCAGCAGATCACCAGGAGCCAGGCGAGAGCCCAGAATGGATTCCGCCTCACACCCCCCAAAAGAACGTATGCCATAACACCTGATCTTGAACTTCCAGCCTCCAGAATGGAGACAGTATCTTTCTGTTGCACCACTCAGTTTGTGGTACTTTGTTACGGCAGCCTTAACAAACTAATATGTCCACCATCTGGTATTCACACCTTTGTGTAATCACATCAGTGTGGGCTGGATTTAGTGACTCATTTATAACAAATTAGAAAACGGCAGAAGCATGGAATATAACTTCAAATATTAGAAGACATGGTTCTGGTATGCATGTCTTACCACAACAAATAAGTATGCGAGGAGATGGTTATGTTAATCGGTTAGATGTAAGCATTCCACATTGGGTATCAAATCAGCACATCATACCTCATAAATGCATTAATGTACACAGTAATGATTTAATAAAAAATTAAAAAATATATACAAAAATTTTTTAAAAGATGGGGCTCTGCTTTGAATTTCCTTCTTACTGTCTTAGACTAGATGCTTTGGGGAAGCCAGTTGCCATCTCATTAGGCTTCCCTGTGGAGAAGGAAAGGGGTCAAAGCCTATCACGAAAGTAAGCTTGGGAGCAAATATAGCCTAAGAATATGGGGAGAGGGGAGGAGGGGAGGGGGTGAATGGTTGGAGGGAGGGTGATTGGTGGGATCACCTCTATGGTTTATCTTACAAGGGTACAAGTGAATCTTTCTAAAAGTAGAATATAAATGTCTTAACACAATAACTAAGAAAATGACATGAAGGCTATGTTAACCAGTTTAATGAAAATATTTGAAATTGTATATGAAAACACCACACTGTACCCAAAGATTGCATTAATGTACACAGCTACAATTTAATAATTTAAAAAAAAACCCATACGTGAGGCTGCAGCCCTGGTCAGTAGCTCAACAACTACTTGGTAAGAGATTTAGAGCCAGACAAATCCATCTCATTCACATCCACATTCTCCATCCTCAGAAAACTCTGTGAGGTAATAATTTTGTTGTTTTAATTCACTGAGTTTAGGAGTAGCTTGTAACACAATAGGTAACTAAAGCCAAGGGCGACGGCTTCCTACTGCCATTACTCGTTAGATCGTCTCCCACTTTGCTTCTCATATTTCCCATCACCTGGGTAGCCAGTCTGGCATTAAATTGCCATTCTTTTAAATTCAGAGTAGTATCAGTAGCATGGCTGATACTTACATTCAATTATCATATACTCACCTAAAGCATAGGAATAATACGGCTGCTGAATAGTCTTCATGCTCATTTCATACATACAAAGTCAAACGTCATCTGAGAATTTCAATGAATTTCCTCCAAACAATCAAAATATGGCAAACCTACTTTTTTTTTTTTTTTTAGGCAAGAAAAACTTAGCATCATGAACTCAGCGTCTTATGGCTTAAATGAACTTAGTGTCTCGTGAAGAAGAATGTTGATTTCTACCTTGATTAGTCAGAAAGCCTTCAAATACCTGCCAGTGAGAAAGAGCCAGTATGTCTAAGATCATCCCAGCATTTCAGGCTCTTAGATAGAAAATGAAGCAAATATGCATTATTTATGTACTGTCACAGTTGTGCATGGTCATAAACAACAGCTGATATTCCACTAGGTCAATTCTGAAGCCCAAAGAGCTTCGTGGAAAAATTACATCGTAGTGCCAACTCTAATGCCTTTGTTTTCTAGACTAATAATTTCTATTTAGCAGGCTTCCCACTGATTTGAAATAAAGAAGAAAAAAATTGTTTTTGTTATTCCTCTAAAAGTGTGTTTGGGGACATTTATCCCCTCTTCAAATTTTTCATAACTGGGAGTTTGCATGGGGACTCTGGGACTGCATGTCAATGTATTACTTTCTGAAATATTTCTGTAGGCTATTCATCTGCCCATAATCACTCTTGTTCATTTTTCCAGGCCTCAAACCTGTGTGCTTTAATTGCTAGGGAATCTAATCACATTACACATGTGGAAGCACATTTTAAAAGTTTTCTCCACTGTACCCCAGAAGTGTATTAATGTACATAGTTACCATTCAATAAAAAAATAAATAAATAAATAAATAAAAATAAAAGTTTTCTCAAGTTTTTTCTTCCCATCACAGAATCCTTAAATTTCAAACAATTTTCTTTATTTATCTATTTTTTTTGTGGGGGGAGGAGGTCTCACTGTGTTGCCTGCACTAGAGTACCATGGCATCACGATACCTCATTGCAAACTCAGATTACTAGGCTCAAGTAATCCTCCTGCTTCAGCCTCCCAAGTAACTGGGATTACAGGTGCATACCACCATGGCCAGCTAATTTTTCTATTTTTTGTAGAACAGAGTCTCCTATATTGCTCAAGCTAGTTTTGAACTCCCATTCTAAAGTGATCCCCCTGACTTGGCCTCCCAATATTTTGTGGGATTATAGGCATGAGTCACTGCACCTGCCTACATGATTTCCTTTTCTTGAGTAGCTTTTTTTGAAACCTTGTTTCCCAGAGGTGGCAGTCTGAAAAAAGCGATACTTTGCTCCAAAGATTACATGCATTGAATAATGCATTAAGACATAATTTTTGCATTACAGTCTAATTATTATCTGTTTGTATTTCATTATTAGAAGTCAGCAGACTACACTCTTAATTTTATAGATTTATATATAATAGTTGAGTGAAACTGTGTTTGAGAGCAGATAGGAATGATGGATACTGAAAAGTGAGCAGAGGTTGTGGTGATGAGGTTTTGTTGAAGTGCAATTAACCCATCCCAGGGATCTGAGACTATTTCCAGGTGAGAGCAAACCTCAGCAGCAAAGAAGCTTCTCTAGTCCTTTCACATACAAATCAACCCTTCTCACTGAGCCCTATTGCGTATAGCACGAGGCTCTGACACATTCAAACGCTGAGCCACCTAAGAACTCAATAGACTGTGGAAAAAAATAGCCTCTGGTGAAAAGATGAACATGATTCAAAACTCAGAAAAACTGTGAGGAAAAGGGAGCTGTTCCCAAAACTTTATTTTTGCTCCTTTGTCACTGAGAATGGTTTCTGGCAGTGCTTGTGTTCGTTTAGTCCCCTAGAATTATCCCCAGCACTCTAGAGAGTCCACAGCTAGCAGCAGCACCTCAGTTGGGCCTCTTGCTGCTTCATGAGATCCTTTGCACCTCCGTGGCCAGCATCAAGAGAGATTTAAATGATTTAGGCTACATGCATTCTCAAAAAGTAAACATCAGCCCTTTGGGTTTGGGGGACAGGTGTCATCCCAGGCCAGCTCCTGTATCTGCAGGTACGTTTAAGCAAACAAACAAACAAAAACAAAATAGCGAATTTTAACTATTTGACTATTTAACTAAGCAGCCCCTCACATATCAGAGTTGTCGCTCAAATGCAACAAGCGTTTTTCAATTATAAAAGCCAGGTATGATTTTTTTTATAAGGGGGAATCATGCTAGAATAAATAAATGAAACTCAAGGGTAGTTGAACAAAATCTTGTCAGAAAGCTTTTCTATTCTCCACACTATCATTATGGGTGCTGTATGTAATAAAGGAAAGAGAGACATAGGGAATTGGGAACATCATTCTGATTAATGTGTCAGGGTAAAGAGTCGTAAATTTTTATGAAGCTAATTTTAAGATCTTAAATGTTTATCTAAGCCTTTCCAATACTTGGAGGGCAAAAGGAAGATTACCTGGATTTAAGTGACGGTAAAACAATTACACTTATATATTTTGCTTCTGAAGCAAAGCAAGAGCTTTAAGATATGTAAAAGTAATTACTGCTCTGCCCCAGGAAAGTTGCAAGCCAGCAAGGTAGAAGAGGTTGGCATTGCTATAAGCAGACTCTTTTTATCAGTCTCAGGAGCAATGCTACAAGTCCAACAGGAAGGGTAAATAAGGAAATGAAAAAGTCCCATCCCTAAAATTTATATTACCCTCAGTTGGAAACAATACTGTGAACTTCCAGATCACATAACCACATATCACATGAACAAGATCCTGGGAGTCAGACCAGCTGGATTTCTCATCTGCATTACATCACTCTTTCTATGCCTGCTTTTGAGCAATTTCTCCTAGCTATAGTTTCTTCATCTATAAAATAGTGATGATATAATCCTCCTAAGAAAATGTGCAAGAATAAATTAAATAATACATACACAATGTTTAATCCTCATAGCTAAAAACTCATTGTTTTTCTGACAAATAAGATTATTTTCCAATAGAAGTAAAAGAGTGCAACAGCATAAATGACTTTACATTACCCAATATTTATATTATTACACACTTTTGCTCATCTCCATTAACACTGATACTTAACAATTAGTGGATAAAAGTGTCAAAGATTTCATAATTTTTTTTTGAGACAGAGTCTGACTCTGTCACCCTGGGTAGAGTGCCGGGGTGTCATAGCCCACAGCAACCTCAAACTCCTGGGCTTGAACAATCCTCTTTTCTCAACCTCCCAAGTCATTGTGACTACACACGTGCACCACTATGCCCAGCTAGTTGTTTGGGGTTTTTTTCTATTTTTTAGTAGAGAAGGGGTCTTGCTCTTGCTCAGGCTGGTCTCAAACTCCTGAGCTGGAGCAATCCACCCACTCCTACAGTGCTAGGATTACAGGTGTGAGCCACCACACCCAGACAGACCTCACAATTTTTAAATCCTCTTTGGATTTAAAATAAGTCCAATTTTTTAAGTCCTCTTTAAAATAAGGAACTTAATGATGTGTGTTCCATTCATCAATTGTTTTGTGAATGTCATAACCAAGTTGTGCCAACTACACAAATAATCTTATAGCATGACATAAGCTACACACATGTAATAAGGAAAAATTCAAATTAAATTTATAGGTCACTGTCATTTAAACTTAGATTATATTTTGCATCATCAAAGTGATGTGATATTTTTGAAAAGGGGGGAATCTTTGCTTGGGTAAGCAAGGTCCTTTCCCCTCTGGTCATAAACTGGATTTGTACATAAGACACCTGTATCCCTCATGATTTAAAAAGTTATGGGAGCATAAAGAGGTCAAAAATCCTCCCCCTCCCTCTCACCCAATCTCCTTCACAAATAAAATGGGTGCAAAACTAGAAAAAATGTCCAAAATAATCATGTCAGGGCTCTGGGAATCAACCAAAAGTAGACAACAAATTGAGAAGTGTTTATTGGTGAAAATCTGCTTAACTTTGGGTAACTACAGCAGAATTCTATGATCTTTCTGCCGAGGGCTGCTCCCGTCCCACTTACCCCCTGCCGAGTTGTCAGTACAGTTGTTTTACAAGAGCTAAGTTGGCGATGAAAACCAGCCGATTTCTGCCAAAGGAGTCAGACTTAATTTGGGGCAGAAGGTGAAAAATCACACCCAGTGAGGTTGTCAGTGAAAGAGACAAACAAAAGAAAATCAATGGGGTGAACCCACGGTTCTGCCACTTGTTGGGGCAAGTGGTGGACCCATGAGGAAGTTAACAGAGAGCACCTGGAAATGAGAGAGCCATAGAAAGGCTTCTGCATGCTCATCAAAAGTAAGTTGGGCTTATTTGGGTGTTTTCTAGGTTGTCTATTTTTTCCATCAATCTATGTGTCTATCATTCTCCAAATACCATGTAGCCTTTATTACTGTAACTATATCATAAGACTTGAGATATGATAGAGTTTTTCCTCCTGCTTGGTTCTTATTTTTCAAAATTATTTTAGCTATTTTATTTCTGTTTCCTTGCCATATAAATTTTAGAATAATCTTATCTAGTTTTATAAAATATCTTGCTAGTTAATACAATTTTAGAGTGTACACATTCACAAAGTGCATCTCGGCAATGACCCCAGACCCAACTCTTTGAACCAGGGGTGAACACCTGTATCAAAAGTCACTTCTATATTGGCAAACTATAACTTCAAGTCAAAGAAATAGAAGATATGGCCAACCAGGACCCCTTTTCTGGTATTTGAATTGGGAAACAGAGATGCTGTGGTCAGCTGGAGAAGCTGAGGAAGAGAAAAACTGAGGAGAATCTGAGGTGGCATTGACCTCATGTAAGTCAAAAATACGGACAAGACAAAGTGATGGTCTGAAAACTATGAGTAAGCAGAGAAAGAAAATCGGACAAAGGTGAGAAGGGTAAAAATGGCATGGAGATGCCGTGAGAAGCAAGAGGGGCATACCAGAGTTGTTGCCTAAATGGTGTATCTCAAAAAGATGTACTCAGATTCTAAGGCCCAATACCTCTCAATGTGACCTTATTTAGAAACAGGGTCTTTGCAGACATAATCAAGTTGAGTGTTTGAGAAAGTTCACTTTAAGTGAAGGGAGACTTGAGACATTCGGTTCAAGGTCATTGGGTTCTTCCTAAGGGAAGGGATGATAATATGATGAAGTCTGACCCTCAAATTATTCACAGCACAGTCTTTAAGATTCAGCTCCTGAGTCTGGAGGTAAGGAATGGGCTGCAATAGACACTAAATAAAAATGAAATAGCTATATCATCTATTTGATAAGAAATTAAGTGGAGATAGAACTGCTTTGACACAGAAGGTAAAAGAAGACATTTTCCATCCACCAGGAACACAACAGTCAGGATTATCAGTTAGAAACAATAGAGAATACACAGGCCAGCACTCCCAGGCTTGAGTCACCATCCACACCAGGAGGACAGAACAGAAGGAGTCTCCATTATTGTGCCAGACGTGCCAACAAGCCACAGCAACCAACTCACAGTGTTAAGGGAGCCTGCAAGGTATTCTTTGGCAGCCTGGGGGTTAGGAAGGACTTCAGAGGGGCTAAAACTTTTTCAGAGATGCAGAGCTAGGAGGAGGAAAGTAAAAATCTAAACAGAATATTTTTGTCTATCAGTGCCCTTCCATTCTTGGCTAGGTTTTATGGCGTATTTATCATTTTACATTTTTATTTAAATATATTTGGAAGTATTCTTTAATTGCAAGTTCCCAGAGGGCATATACACTACTGTTTGTACAGTCTTTTCTTGGTAACTGGGGGACTAGTTTCAGGATTCCCACCTGAATCCTATACTCAAGTCTCTGTTATAAAATAGAGTAGTATTTGCATATACATGGGTCATTACAACAGTTTTGAGATACACAAAAATCAAGAAACAAAATCCACACCCAAGGAAATAAATGAAGCCCTCCTAGGGACATCAATAAGCTGAGCAAGTTGAAACTTGCAGAGGTGAATCAGAAAGGACACTGTCGACTATGTTTCTTGGAAATGAAATAATGTACAATAACATAATGTGTTCCAGCTCCATCCATGTAAACACGAAAGAGGTGAAGTCTCCATCTTTCTTTAAGGCTGCATAATATTCCATGGTGTACATATTCCATATGTACACCATAAGGCTGGAACATATATGTCAAGAATGGAAGAAAAAGTATCCAATGCACGCAGCCCTACTATGAAACCAATTTATAGCTTTCATAGGAAAGCTATAACCCAATTATAGCCCAAGAATATGGGAAAAGGGGAAAGGAAGGGGAGAGGAGGGGGGGAGGATGGGTAGAGAGTAATCAATGGGACCACACCTACGGTGCATCTTACAAGGGTACATGTAAAATTTACTAAGTGTAGAATATAAAAGTCTTAACAATAAGAAAATGCCGTGGGTGGCGCCTGTGGCTCAAAGGCAGGGCACTGGCCCCATATGCCAGAGGTGGTGGGTTCAAACCCAGCCCCAGGCAAAAAACTGCAAAAAAAAAAAAAAAAAGAAAAAAGAAAAATACAAGAAAAAAAAAAAAGAAAGAAAGAAAATGCCATGAAGGCTATGTTAACCAGTTTGATGAAAATTTTTCAAATTGTATATAAAAACAGCACATTGTACCCCATGATTGCATTAATGTACACAGCTATGATTTAATAAAAAACTAAATAAATAACCTAGTGTGTCTCGAAACTTCATAGTTACCCACGTAACACATATCCTCCCATATCCTTTAAATCATCTCTAGATTACCTATCATTATATACTAGGTTATAACACCTAACACAATGTAAATGCTATGTAAATCATTATAATACCATATTGGTTTTGTTTTATATTATTTATACTGTTGTGTTATTGGGGGTTTTCAGGATATTTGAGATCCATGGTTGGTTGAACCCACAGATGCAGAACCTACAGATATGAAGGATCAATTGCACAAGCTTTTAATATCTCCCCCTCTACACCATGCTGTCCATGGAAAATCTCATGCACACACCTGCATTATTGATGAAATTGGAGTAAAAAGTGCTTTTCTGTTATGAATGTGAGAATGGCTGAGTTCTTTCTCCTTATGTAGTTCAAATAGGAGCTTTTACTGGTCTTGCTTTTCATGTACAAGATGTGTAAGATTTATGAGAAAATAAGCAACTGGCAGAAAATTAATAGAGCAGACAAAGCTAAGGGAAATTAGTTGGGCATCTTATGCAAAGCCAGCATTTGGCTGATGTTCAACTCCATTTCCTTTTTCTTTTTTTTTCCTCTTATTCATCTGGGACTCAAATGCGTGTTCTCTCATTTCAAGAGTAAGAGACCAAGAGCAAATAGAGGATTGTTTGAGTCACAGCAAATATCTTTCCCAAAGAAGATTATGTATGTCACATACAAATGAGATTTGAGTAGTGAAGGGAAGGGATTAGGAATTATGTTACAAAAATGAAAAAAGAAAAGTGAATTAAATAAGGTGGAGGAAAATCATCAAATGCAGAATTTATAAACTCTGGCCGATCAAATCTACATTTCACATCCTTGACTCTATAAATGGAAGGTTTCAACACCTGAGTGGGGAAGGGGTGAGAAAGGTTGGGCGGACCACAATATTTTAAAACAAAGTTGTGATGCAGCAGAAGATGAGATATGCCTCATGAAAATGTGTTTAATCCTAGTTAGTTTGGAATCTATGAGAGAAACAAAGGACTAAGACACTTTAGAGCAGAGTTGGTTGACAATAGCCCATTGGCCAAATCTGGTCCACCATCTACTTTTGTGCAGCTGATAAACCAAGAGGAATGATTTTTACATCTTTCAGTGGGTAAACAAATCTAAAGAGAAATAATGTTTGTGACACACAAAATTATGTTAAATTCAAATTTCAGTGTTCATAAATAAACTTTTCTAGGAACACAGTCACGCCTCGTTATTTCTCTGGGTGTTTTTGAACTGTGAGGGCAGCGCTGAGGAGTTGTGATGGAAACCACCGGACACACAAAGCCAAAACTATTCACTCCAGCCCTTTAGGGAAAGTTGGAAGACTCTTGCTTTTTGGAAAATTCAGCTAGGGGATCAATTTGCCTGTTTTTAATCTTTATAACATAATCAGGAGTTTATCCGTCAGTACTTTTTTCTCTTTTTTTGTATAAAACATTTAATTTATTGGTCTTTGGGGGGAATCAGATGCATTATCTCAGTATTACCCCTGAACCATTCTTCTCGTAGTTTCCTCAACATTGACTGGTTCGCTTTCGTGAGGCTGCTGAGGATCAACTCAGTCTGCACAGGTTTGAGAGGAAGGCCTTGTGAGAAGTGTACCAGTTCCTTTTGTATATTTATAAAAGCTTTATTCACTCTGCTAACTTTTCATCATTCATAACATTTACCTTCTCAAAATGAGTGGTCTGCCTTTGTTTTCAGCCTTAAAGTTTTCTTGGCTGGGTATACGAGATACATTCCTGGGCTTCTGCCTCTTAATTTATTCTTAGCCATTGTCTTTGACACCTGTGTACAGCTGCCTAAGGTCCAGGTGACACCGTGTGCATGCACAGGGCCCAGCCATCAGGATTTTCTTCAAATCAGAATGGTAGCAGGAATATCCTATTCCAGGAGAACATCCCTGCCACATGTGGCTCCAACTCATGCCTATTTGTGTGTGTGTGTGTATTTGCCTCTTGAAAGAAAACTCAGTCCCCCTAACAATGAAAGAGGTTATTTACAGTGACTCATCTTAATCCTACTGAGAATACAAATAACTATTTCATACCCCCTCATGTTTCTTCCTTTTTAAAATGGTATAAGAGAACAGGATTTATTTTAATAACTCACATACAACCATGTTGTCAAATAAAACTGCCCCAGCAATCTGGTCAATGACATGGTATGTCATTACTGTTCAAGTACAGCTACTGCCTCTTCCTGGGATGCAACTGGCCTTCAGGACAAGAGGTGAGCTGTTGGTACAGATCACAACATGAATTAGTAAAGGGGGTTACGATGCCATAGATCATCGATATTCTTTAATAATTGGGCCATGTTTTAACGTTCTGCATTTTCCTTCCAAAACCCAAGTATTTTCACCACATCTAATATACCGGCCTCATACTTATGAAATCTGACAATATATAATTAAGAAAATCATTCCACTCCTGCCCCTCAACCTAAGTTTTCATAAATATCCATTCTTTCTTGTTTTACTTCTTATAGACTCTTTTTATTACCTACCAACGTTGGTATTTCCCAGGAGCTTTCTTTTCCCTCCTATAAAACTCAAATAACAGTAAGCATTAAAGATAATTGCTGCTCCTGGCACCATTTACCTAATTCAGAACAAATACCCAGTTGTACTTGTTAAATTCAGGCTCTCAAACAAAAACTCCAGAAGGAATTACAGCATTCTTTATTAAATTAAAAAAAAATTAAATTTTTCTCTTTGGATGGGTGCTATAATTTTAGGCCACATTTCTATTCTCTCCACACTCAAATCCCAAATATTCAAATTATTAGATTATGGAAACACAAAGCTATATGCGGGTTTTACCACATATGGCTATGTAGGATTTATTTTAATTTACCATGAGCTTTGTTCCTTGATGTAAGAAAAGAAAGACTAACTTTAGTGAAGTTTGGCATAGTGTCTCACATAGAATAGGTACCCAGTACATATACATTTGATTGAGAAAAAGTAATGAGAATAAATTATTTAATGCTCTTTTGACTTTGCAAAGCCTTTTTCAGTTTTTATACTTCACCTACCTCAGATACACATACACAGGTGCTCTCAAAGACTATATCTGCCAGGACTTCATCAAAGTACAATCTGATAAATATTAGGAGCTTCAGATATTAACAATTTCAGATATCCAGCTAAGATTCAGGCTCAAATATGCCCATTATCTAAGCATCAAAAAGAATTCGACCTTCTGGAAAAGGCCTGGGTTCATGGAGCTACCAAATGCCGCCAAGTAACCACTGCTGTCCTAGGAAAGCTAACAGAATGTGTTAGATGTATTAAGGCAACCAATGGCAGGTTAGGATGCAAGTCACCAAAAGAGCCACACGTTACCTGTCATGAGCTGGCATCAGAAAAAGAGATAGCCAGCTGTGCTTCCACACTCTCACTTCCTAAAGAGGAATCTACTCACCCACAGCCCTGTAAGCTCAGCCCTACGTATATAGGCATTTTGCCTATACTGCAAAGTAGACTATTACAGTCATTCAGGTATCAGGAAATAGGTCATTGAGTATACTTATCATTTGTTTTGACATATGAGAGTGCAAGGGGTTGTTTGGCTGTTGATTTGATTTTGGGGTATTTTTGACTACCAAGAATATAAATCTCCTTCTAAGGTTTGTTTGAGGGATTTTCTGTCTCCTGAGATCTGATGAGAAGCATATCCTTCTTTCCACTATAGAAGGTGGATTGATGACTCGGTGCCCATAGTTCAGTGGTTAGGTCACTGGCCACATATACCAGGGCTGACAGGTTCAAACCCAGCCCAGGCCAGCTATAACAACTGCAACAACAACAACAACAAAAATAGCCAAGCGTTGTGGCGGGTGCCTGTAGTCCCAGCTATTTAGGAGGCTGAGGCCAGAGAATTGCTTAAGCCCAAGAGTTTGAGATTGCTGCGAGCTATGACACTACAGCACTCTATCAAGGGCAATATGGTGAAATTCTGTCTCAAAAAAAAAAAAAAAAAGAACAAAAAAGAACGCGGATTGACAAATAATACTTCCCTAGATGTAATTGTAGTCAAGAAACTAGCACATGACCTGGGCTTGACCAACCAGAAATATCATCTGCCTGGGGTTTTGAATTGGAACCCAGTGATGCACAGTTGGAGAGACACTAGAGAACTGTGTTTTATGAGCCCTGAAGAGGACCGCCGTGGCAGCAGCAAAGGCAGAGGCCTGATCCCAACATCAATGGTGCAAGCTGTGGGTACCTAACTCTTAGCAAAAGGGGTATCCTCCCAGCACCAGCTCTGGGCATAACACTTGCTGTGGTTCTTGTTGAGTAGCCTCCTTTGTTTCCTGATATTTTCCAAGCCTTCTCAAGAATTCTGTGAGTTCTCCAATATCATCCAATGAGTTCCTTTTTGATTAAATTAGCCAGGAGAGTTTCTGTCGCTTACAACTAAGAAGAGTAATTGATACCCAGAGTCCAAGTCAGTTGGCTGCAAGCCCCAGACCATAAGGTAGAGGAAATTTGGGAGCTGAGGCTGTCATTTGAAAATGGCCACAATAGGCTTTGCCAGTAGCAGAAGACAGTCTAGAGATGCTCCAAGAAAAACAGATACCAAATACCAAATGAGGGTCTGGAAGGAAAAAGTGAGAGCAAGTTCAGACCTTCACTTATTATTTCCAAGTCCCGTTCCCTTAAAAACAGGCCATACTTCATTTCCTACCTGTGAATTCCCTTGAAATTACCTGTGATGGCCTTAAAATGAATCCCTCATGTTTTAAAAATTAATTCATTTTAGAAAGAGTTTTATTCCTTATAACCAAATAGGTGCTAATTAAGTCAGCCAAAGAAGAGAAACACAATTATCTGAGACTATGCAAAACAGAGTCCCAAATGATTGGGAGACAGAGGGACTTAGAGCACCACCATGTGAGGACCCTCTCTTCCCTTCTACTCATTTAATAATGACTCTACCTTCAATTCAGGGGTGCCACAAACGTTATGTGCATGTACAATTGGATTGGAACTTATTAATTAGTAGTTATTTATCCTACTCAGTGTGTATGAAGATCATGAGGTCATGTCTGTATATGCCCAGTAAGATGACGGCTAGGGTCTGTTTTCCCCTCCCACCACTTCTGATGTCAGACGTGTAGGAGCTTTTTCACACACCAAGCCATTGGCCAACTGTCTGGCACCAACTAGGGGTCCTACATTTCAATTCAATTCTGACATTAACTACCTGGAGTTAGCCTGGACCCCACGGGGTAAGGGATCCATCCCATAAGAAGGCCTCCACTTTAGCCAACAATCGCAACCCCATTTCTGACCATATGGCTATAAAGCAGGGGTTTCCATGACCTTCTCACCAGATTCAGTAATTTTCTAGAACAGTTCACAAAACTTGGGGAAATACTTTACTTACATTCACCAGTATTTTATAAAGGATATAACTAGGAACAGCCGGATTGAAGGGAAGGGTAGAGCGTGGTATGGGGGAAGCGTGTGAGAAGCTTCTATACCCCCTTCAGGTGCCCATCCCCCCTCCTTGGTATGTTCACCAATCCAGAAGCTCTTCAAACTTTATCGCTTAGGGGTTTTCTAGACGCACCATTATATAGATATGATTGATTAAATCATTAATTATTAACACAATCTCCAGCCCCTCTTCCCTACCTGGAGGTCAGGTTGTGTGGGGGGTAGTGTGCTGAAAGTTCCAACCCTCACATGGGGGATCCCTCTGGCTTCTAGCTCAGATCTTGAAACTATCTAGGAGCCCCCCAAGAGTCATCAAATTAGCATAAAATCAGGTGGGATTGAAAGGAGCTTATTACCAATAACAGAACATGTTCCTGTCACTCAAGAAACTACAAGGGTTTTAGAAACTCTGCTACAAACCAGGCCAAATACCAAATATACACATATATATTGTTAATATATCACAATAATAGAGAAAGATTTAGCCAGAACGTTAACTACGAGTTGAAGAAAGCTCCCTGGAAAGTAAAAACAATTATAACAGCACGGACGAACCATCTGTCAAGACAGGCTCTGGATTAGGAAGATGGCGGCGAGGCCACCGACAGATGGAGAATCGCATCCACTCGGGAGGAGCAGCAGACAGCTGGTCCCACAGCCCAGGCTTCTGGCCATATTTTCACACATCCCAACTACATCATGACTACTCCTAAATGTGGACAAAGACTCTGAGCAAGCCACCCCCAAATGGGCCGATACAGTCCAGAGTAGTGTGGGGGACAGCATTCATCGTCCGTGACCCCAGAAACTTCTCAGTCCTGCTCAGTCCCAGGGAGTGCAACAGAGACCAGAGACAGGTAATGTGCTCTTCCCTTCTGTCTTCTGACCCTTTTCTGTCCCTTTTACTTTTTTTTTCCATTTTCCAAGTTAATGAAACCCTTTGAAGAAGCCACTTTGCCTCTGCTTTTGCTCTTAGGGTCTTCCTGAGTAACCCTTAGGCCAGGAGTCCTCAAACTTTTTAAACAGGGGGCCAGTTCACTGTCCCTCAGACTGTTGGAGGGCCAGACTGTGGGCCCCGGGACGAGTCGGCTGCTAAGCAGGACAGGCAGCGGCAGCAAAAACACCCAGTGGGCTGGACAAATGTCCTAGGTAGGCTGCATGTGGCCCATGGGCTGTAGTTTGAGGACGCCTGCCTTAGACAGAGCTGCCTCTTACCCAGGGAAGCTAATGGTAGTTTTGAAGGCCACACAGTCCACAAACCTCTGACGATCACTTTCCTCACTGGTTAAAAAGAAAAATATCTAAAATACTTCCAAATCAGAAATTCTAGAATTCCAAGATTATCTGTTGAAACTGGGAACTCTCACAATGTCTCTGTACAATTAATGTAAAAATAGCCTTATTTACTTTGGTGGTTTGTTGCAAGAATCAAAGAAAAAAATTGGATTGTGATTTGAAAGGTACATAGTACTAAATAGTCCAAAGCATTATCATTATTTTTTAGTAATGGGATGGGGCTTTCGACTTTATTGCACTTTATAACTTTCTTATAATGGGAACTGAAATGTTTGGGAATCATCAATTTCCCTACTGCTGTGATTACATTTACCAGTATTTTATACCCACAGAGGCCCTGTCTCACTACCACCCAGAAACCCCAGAGTCAACATACCAGTTCCCAGCAGACAAGTGATTGCTATTGGCTGCATTTGCTTATAAGCCCTTCTCAGAGTTTACTTTTGTATCAGCCTCTGAAAAGTCCCAAAGCCATGTATTTCTTCTTAATTAAAATGAAAGAAAATTTTGTTTGGAGAATTTCAAGGCAGCCCTAAAACATCACAAAACTCAACTGGGGAAATCACTGCCTAATCTCTGAAGACAGCCCAAAAACCTTCTCACATCATCCTAGAGCATGTTGAGTCACAGTCAAAATATAGAACTGATCAATTTTAGACTTCATGGTAGCCACAAAACCGAACTACACATAGCCTGCTACAGCAAAAGGTCACTTTGCAGGTGTCCCAAGATCCAACCATTGAAATGAGCCCCGAGTCAGTCTCACCCATTGGCAACACTAGCATTCAACTGTCACCTGCTCCTTACATTAGCATGCTGTGATTATTCCCAACAGTGGAGCTGGGCCTCCATGGTAACGCTCTTCAGGGAGCTGGGGAAGCTCTTTAATTATTAAAATGAATAATTCTTACCAACACACTTAATTGGGAAATATTACATGTTAAAGGGGCACTAATGGAACCGAGCCGTGTGATAGAGTATGCTTTTTGATGTGAATTTTAGCAATACTCTCCCTCATCCCATCACATCATGCATTATTTAGTTGCTTTAAAAAAAAAAAACTATCATTTCATTTTTAAGTGGAGATGGAATTATTGAACCTGCAAAAGCAAAGCTTTGAATTACTCCCAAGTGTTTGAACCATTACCAGCCCACAAGAACCAAATACAGTGACTCGTAATGTTATCTCTGACTGCTAGGAAGTCAACCAAAAAAGACCCTGAACGTTACATCAGCCAGTTAACACACACAATTGGACTAGTTTTACAGAGGGGGTAGCTGCAGTATTTTCTTTACTGAGAAACAAAAATTTATCTAGCTTTACCCATGGATATCCTTAAGCATTTGCCATATTTACACATTCTCAAATAAGTGTGTATTTCTCTGCATATGTGATATGTTTCTAGAGAAATGAAACTTATTCTTGAGGCAGACAGGAGAATTCAATCTTAATATGCCCCTTGCAAATATTAATAATTGCAGCCCTCTGACATGGTTCTCTTAATGTTCTTTATAAAGACTATATCCATCATTGAAGAAAAAAAATACAAGGCCAGTGTTCTCAATCTCTTCATTTTGAGATTACAGAATGATTTTTTATAATAGAGAAAATGATAGGAGCACAGGGGATAATAACACTGGTAAACTAAAGAGTGAAAGGTAAACACATTGGCAAGAGGCTCTGTAATCATCGGAAATTTCATCCTTCAACTTGCAAGCATTTTCTTTGGCAGTAGAAGGTCGCTAGTACTAGATTTAAGGATCCCAGAGCTAATTTTTTTTTTAAAGACCTAAAGAAAGCTATTAAATACTTTGGTTCAGGGACTATAGTCAGAGCTTTTTGTACATTAGCTGAATTAATACAAGATTTCATAAGCGTTTGAGTGATGATAAACGCCTCCCAGGCTGCCCACTGGAAAGATAATACCGCACATCTTCCAGAAACTTCTCCAAGGGTCATGGGTGCTCTGCCCTTGAACCTTCAGAGTGCCAGAGGCTCTCCGGGGAGAACTGGAAGAGCTGTCCGCCTGTCAGTTCTCCCTGACCTTGGCTAGGCCCCCTGCACATCAGAAGAATGCTCAGGCTTGGTTAGGTCTGTGAGTCCTGGGACTCCTCCTGCTCCACCTCTCACTGGGTTTAGCAATTAAAAAGCATGACCAATGTACTGCTCACATGCGGCAGATCTCACACGGCACTGCTGTCTCCAAATTCCATCGCTGGCTTTCTAGATTCTCCGGCTTTCTGACTCACCCTCATGTTTCAGTTTATCTGTCAGGCCGCCTGGTCCCCTAATGCTAGAGGAAAATCAAAGAGCTGCTTGACTGGAAAGGGGTAATTACTATCAGTGACATTTCCATTAGGAAGTTTCCTACTGAGCTGCTCTCATCTTAATACCAAATACTCATATTAATGTCCCTCCCCAACTCAGCTCCCTACACTAATTTTTTAAATTAAAATTCTAATGATTTATAATGAATGACTGCTCACTGTCAGGCTGTAAAATCAATGACTCAAGGGCACCTAAATGACACGGAATTCCACTCACCCAGGCTTCAGTGTGCCTGATCTTTACTATTTATTTATGTCATATTTCACTGTTTGTGGACATCATCTGATAGGCTGTGCAGGTTTGAGTTATTTAATAATACATGAGGCACAGAATACATGTGAACACACACAGCGGGGTTTTCGAACTTGCTTTACCAGCAACTCTACTTTCCAAAGAAATTTTACACTAACTAAGCTTAAAGACATTATCTATTAGCATATATTGATTAGGATAAATGTATGAGTTCATGTGTACCACAATTTAAGTCATTAAGTGTATTTTAAGGAACAAAACTTCAGAAACCAAGGATTTAAATGGAAATTAGATAGCAATCTCAGTATTCAATGTATTTGCATATTTTTTGTTTGCACAGATAAACTGTTTCTTACAGTTTGTCTTGTGTTTTCAAGTTATCCTTCAATTAGGCAGAAATGGCAGAACTATTATTCCAAAGCCTGTAAGAAATCATGATAACTTAGCATGCTGAATTGCCACATAAGTGGTCTCGAATGTGTTAAAGTTTCACACGTAACACAAATGAGTTATTTTATGTAGCATGTTAGTTATTATAATATTAATAGTTGGAATACATATATATATATATATATTTTTTTTTTTTTTTTTTTTTTGAGACAGAGCCTCAAGCTGTCACCCTGGGTAGAATGCTATGGCATCGCAGCTCACAGCAACCTCCAACTCCTGGGCCCAAGCAATTCTCCTGCCTCTGCCTCCCAAGTAGCTGGAATCACAGGTGCCTGCCACAACACCTGGCTATTTTTTTAGTTGCAGCTATCATTGTTGTTTGGCAGGCCTGGGCTGGATTTGAACCCGCCAGCTCAGGTGTATGTGGCCGGCACCGAGCCAAGTTGGAACATATTTTTACATGAAACCTGAATCACATATCTAAAGAGCCACTAAAACACAGCCATGAAACACTAAGGCCCTATAGAACACTGTTTGAAAATACCCGTGATGCAAATTCAGTTGATGTTTCAGGAGATAGAAGTTGCTAAAGAGATTAGGGAAAGGTTAACTTGGTTGCTTTCAGTAACCTGGTAACTCTCTGAGCACTTTGTTGTATCTGCCCTCCAATGCGGATTCCATCCTGCCTGGCATTGTAGGGAGGTGAGCATGGGTCTGTTCCCTCCAGGAGATTATATGCAACTCAACACAGAGGATCATTGTTACATGCTCAATTGTGTCCCCCCAAAATTCATATGTGGAAGCCCTAATCTCCACTCTTGCTGTTTTGGAGACAGGCTTTTAAAGGAGATAATTAAAGTTAAATGAGGCCATAAGGGTGAGAACATAAACCAGTAGGACTGGTGTCCTGTAAGAAGGAGAGATACCACGTATCTCTCCACACACAGGTGCACAGAGAAAAGGTCATGGGAGGACAGAGCAAGAAGACACCATCTGCAAGCTGTGGACAAAACCAAGCTTGTCAGCACCTTGATCTTGGACTTCCAGACACCAACTACCAAAAGTCAAAGCTCTTGGCATTTAGGCTAAAAACATGGGTGTTCATGGGCCTGAAATGATCTCAAGTTTATTTAATTGCTCTGTGTTCCAGTAGCTCCTAGCACAGGACTATATGCACACTGTCAAACTGTTAATACATTAAATTGGGGAAAGGCATCTTTGATTTCTTGAGACCAACCCATTCAGCTTTTATGGTTTCTTTTTCTCTACTCGTGTTTTTCTCATATTTTATGCTTAGCACAAAAGCACAGACTTGTACCTAGCACAGCGTGGGTATTGCCCCTCCACCGTCAGTGTCTATGCCAGTCATAAACAACTGAGCCTGACCTCTTTTCCCCTCTAGGTTTGGATGTGGGCTCAGAATCTGAATACTTCTTAATACTGATCTTCAAACAGCCACTGTCAATCATCAGTCATGTGAAAGGAAAATGATTCGCCAACCCTGTTTCTTCTTTTTTAGATCTTAACATTCAGTACAAATTTCAATCATTAATTATTTTCGTGGAATTTACTCAATGGTAGAGATGACTTTAGTCTGATCAGAGATACTAAATTAGTCAACTCCAAGGGCACCATTTATCTCCTAAAGTTCTATGGTCCACAAATCCATGGTAGATTTGCCCCTCATCATTCATATTTTCATTTTATTTCTCACTTTCAACTACTTTTTTTTAAGCAGTTTTTGGCTGGGGCTGGGTTTGAACCCACCACCTCCAGCAGAGGGGGCCGGAATCCTACTCCTTTGAGCCACAGGCACTGCCCACTTTCAACTGTTTTTAAACAAAACTCTTAATTAGGAGATCTTGGATTCCAATAATATGAATAGCTTGCTGAGGAAAACAACTAATTTGTTTTAAATATCTTAAATACTTTTAATAATTATCAAACAAAACATTTATATTTAATAACTATTATTAAGAATAACTTATGATGGGACTTTTAGTTTAAGATGACAGCCCAAATATAGCCTTGCCAAATTTTTTAACAAAATATCATTGTAAGTGGGAAAAGATGAGTACATCATCCATTTCCAAAATCTAAACTTTGATCGCCAAGTTTGGAAGATATTTGAATTGTCAAAATGGTTAATAAAAGAGATTAAAAATATTACCAGTATGTAGAAAAAGAAAATTTTGGAAGTTGAGGAGGTAGAACCAAACAGGTTACCCTGCCACAGTCTCAACTGTGTCTGAGACTTCCAGATGTGACCACCTCTCCCGTATACTGCAGAGCTTTCTCCTAGACCTTTGTAGGCTAATTACCTTCACTCACCCTCCATCCAGGGATGAATTGCCTGGGCATGGCTGTGTTTGTCAATGGACAAGCTGTGTAAATGACCACTGGTCCTTCTCTCTGTCCACTCATGCAAAGCTGCAATCCAGATCTTGAGTTCATCCTAGCAAGTGTAAACATTATTTTGATGTTAATTACTCTAGGCTTTTTAAAATGTCTTTATTTGAGCCAGGCATGGTGGTTCACACTTGTAGTCATAGTACTCTGGGAGGCTGAGACGTGAGAATCACTTGAAGTCAGGAGTTCGAGACTAGCCTGAGCAAAAGTGAGACCCTGTCTCTACCACAAATAGAAAAAATTATACAGGCATGATGGTGGGTACCTGTAGTCCCAGCTACTCAAGAGGCTGAGGCCACAGGATCACTTTAGCCCAGGAGTTTGAGGTTGCTGTGAGCTATGATCATGCCACTGCACTGCAGCCCAGGTAACAGAGACCTTGGCTTAAAAAAAAAATAAATAGATAGATAGATAGATAGATAGATAGATAGATAGATTTATATCATATCCATGTAAGGTGTACAACATGATGTTCTGATATATGTTCTGATATGCATAGTGAAATGATTAATTCAAATGCATCTCCTCACATATGAATGTGTGTATGTATACGAGGGCAGTTAGGGCACCTAAAATCTCTCTAAGCAAATTTCCATGACACTATAGTCATCATGCACTACCTGCAGGTCTAGTTTTCCGTGACACATGGGGCATCTTCCTATTATCCCCACATTTTATTCTCTGGTGTACTAACCAGATACAGTCCATAAAAACTATAACTCCCAGAATGAAGCACTGATAAGGCTCTTTCCATATGTCCCACTCCTAGCCCACCAAATGGACAGACTATACAATATCTGAAAGGACTTACACCTTCCAGAGTACGATGCACATCTTCAGGGACTGAGTTCTGCCTAAGTAATGAGCAAGGGAGGCAGGGTGTCAAGCTGGGGTCCTGCAGAGCTGCTTCTAGGCCACAAAGCACTTTCTCTTTGCAAATCAGAAAAATGAGGCCTGCTATGCCAGAACTCTTTTCCAGTAAACACCCTGACCAACTACATACAGGGGCCCTGGATTAGAGAATAAAAACTTTTAATCTGCTCTTTTTATAAACAAGAGCAGAGGGAGGGATGCTCCACTTCAGGCTAGCATTAGCCCCAGCACAGCAAATAAGGAGCAAATACAGAGGGAACACACACTTTCCTTTCTTTTTGTCTTTATTTTATGAAGCAATGCAATCATTAGACATGCATTAATGCTTGTTTTTATTTAATTCAGTTAATCTAATTCATCCACCTACACCTGAAAATTAATGCCAGTTCCTGGTCAAATTCTGAGTTTAAGATATCTTTAACAAGTGCAGGTGTTTGGGCCACAGAAATCCTAGATGAGGGCTTTCATACCCAAAGTATCCTTTACTTCTCTCCACACACTGTTTAGTTCCCAAATTAAGTCAACAGAGGTAGTTTTGCTGGTGCTATATATAGTGCTATGTATATGTATATATATGTATCTTTTTTTAGTGTTTCCTGAAAATTTAGCATGCATACAGAATAACCCTAGGTGCTATCACTAAGCAAATTATATAAATTCACTGAGCCCACACCTGCCTATAGTCAAAATTGGGCTTATTATATTTACCACGTAAGACTGTGAGATTTTCTACCCTAGCACCTAGTATAGTGCCTGGCACGGTAAATAATGTGTGCACCTTAGTTTCATGAACCTATGGTTACAATGAATTTGCATTGCCAATAAGAATACAGACTTCACTGGCATATGCTGCATCTAATTTATGTAGGAGACACAGATATATTTCAGGGTATAGTTAATTGTTGAAATTCTGGGTTGTGTTCCTGTAGCAACATTTGATGTTCATATAATCTCCTACAGGGATTCCTGAGGGCTGGAGCTCAGCACAGCCCCAATTGCAGATCCCACCCCTGATATCAGTGCTCCTGAAACAGTAACTATCGGTGAACCAAGGAAGCATTGTATTCCCACTGTCTACTGGGCAAAAGTAGGCTGTGCCATCTTATCAACATGTGTCATTTCACTGTATTCTTCACAAAGCAGCTCCTACTTTTGTAGGAGGACCAACTGCCCTGCTGTTAGCACTGAACATTAAAGGTTTCATCCACACGCAAGGCGAGGGGGTTATACGAAGATGAGACTCACTGGGAGTCATCTCAGAATTCTGCCTATGATACTCCTTCCCCCAAGTATATCAAAAGTTACACAGAGATGTCTGATGAGGGTGAGGCCCCATCACCTCCTCAGACTCAGCCAGATCTCATCTAAGGTTCTTTAGTATTACTCGATATCTTTGAGACATTCATTCATTTTTCTTTCCCATGGAACAAATATTTATTGAAAATCTTTTGCAAGCTAGAGATACAAGATAACAAGACATGTGATCCTTGCCCTTGTTTAGCAGTGCAAAACTTAATCGAATAATCATGGAATGTAAAATTACATCCTTGGCCAGTATACAGATTGTGAGGTAGATGACGCTATAAGATCCTATACCGGGAAGGATTTGATCCTATCAGGATGAACAAAGAGGTTGCTGGCTGCCCACCAAAATCTACATTCAAATACTATTAAAGAAGGGCACAGGCCGCCCATCTGTTCTGTCCTTCCCAACTTCTTTTGCCTTTAAGTGTGGCTATGTGACAAAGTCTTCTCTGATGAGTAAAAGGAAAAGGTCCCACTCCCAGCCCTGGGCCCTTAAACTCCTTGTCACTCTGTGTTACACTCTGAGTGACCATAGCATTAGCTGTAGTAACAAGTCACATCTTAAGGATGGTAGAGCCATAGTCAGCCTAAGCCTTTGAATGATTCCATGGCGCAAAATCCTTCACCATTACCTGACCTTACCACCACTCTCATCACCAAAACTAGCTTAGATCGTTATCAGAGAAGGACAGAAACTTCTCCTTTGTTTCAGCCATTAACTTTTAAGTCTGTTTGTTTCAGCATTTTAGGCCTCCCCAAGTAATACAGAACTGCATGCTGCCAGGCAAAACAAAACACAACGCTTTCTTCTCTAACATTTATATAATGTGTCTTTGAAAGGCTTTCATAGCCAGTGAGAAATTTAATTTTCTCAATAGCCCTGTCAGACATGAAGTAAAACATCTATTACTTTATCCCCCACATATGAAGCTCAGAGAAATTCAGTGATTCAGGGGGTGAGGGCACAGCTCAGTAACCATTTCTGGAATCCCCGTCCACTGACTCACCATTTGGATTTGGACACGTCATCTGTCTTTCCTCACTGCTGAGGACATGATCGTTTCTATCTTCCCCATCAAACAGGAGGAAATTCTGTGGGCTTAATCTATGAAATGCTCTTTAGTAAAAAGGCAACACAAATATAGAATTCAGTTCTATAAATGATGTACAAGGTCAGAAAATTAAGTTCATGAACTTGTATTAGAAAAAGTGCTACATACCTCATTGCTGAATATCACTACCATCCCCTTCAGGGTACAGCCCTTGGCCATCTGGGGACCATAGTGATGTTCAGCAATGAGGTATGTAGAACTTCTAGGATGAGTTCATGATCTTAATTGTCTGACCTCATATGCAGGAAAGGTTCCCCCATATTATTTGGCAATGCCTTTTTGGATATCTTGGCTCCATTAGAATAACATTGATATGCAAAACTAATATAGCAATACAGGTTGCTATGATATTATTGGTCTTAAATCTCCTAAATTTTAACATCTGAGTTAATGTATCCTTGGTCTCATTCTTTTTTTTTTTTTTTTTTGAGACAGACCCTCAAGCTGTCCCCCTGGGTAGAGTGCTGTGGCATAGCTCACAGCAACCTCCAACTCCTGGGCTCAAGCGAGTCTCCTGCCTCCACCTCCCAAGTAGCTGGGACCACAGGCGCCTGCCACAATGCCTGGCTATTTTTTTTCGGTTGCAGCCATCATTGTTGTTTGGCAGGCCGGGGTTGGATTCGAACCCACCACCTTAGGTGTATGTGGCTGACGCCTTAGCCACTTGAGCCACAGGCACCGAGCCCTTGGTCTCATTCTTGATGGAGTCCCCTTCAATGACTCATTTGGGCATGTTATTAGAAAATGCACGCTTGCAAAATTTTTCACTCATTCATGTGTTCGCTAAAATTTATGAGTATTTACTATGTAAAAGGCATTGGGATAAGCCACGGGTACTGAATAGTAAATGATGCAGGCATAGTCCTTGCCCTCAAGAAGATTTCAGTCTGATCAATAGAGAAGATAAACAAGTAAATCTGTAACCTTATTTAACTATTAAACGATTGAAGCAAAGAAGAAATGGAGCAATGAAGATGATGATGAGACCTGAGACACATTTTTTTAAATCTCTTCTCTTCTCTACATATATCATTTAAAATGCCCTCTAGTGGGCAAGCCAGGGTTAGAATTATTCACAAATACTTATTTTCAAATTGCTAAGATAGCCTGTTTTTGCCTGTGGACCGCTCCAGTAGTTCTGCTTTGCTTCTAGGAAATTTAGAGCTACTTTTAGTACTTCGTTGTGAAGGCAACAGCTTAACTCAGATGCCTAATTTAGTTCTTTCTATTGGTTCTAAATTGTTTCTGCTTTATTTTCTTTTTTAGGTAGAGAAGGATAGAAGGAAGGAAGAAAGGGAAGAAGTGAGAGAGGGAGTGAGGAAGGAAAAAAAAAGAAGGAAGGGAGGGAGGGAGGGAAGTAGCACTGTAATCAAGGAGGGCCTTGCTCTTTGGCACCCAACATTTGGTTGTCTGTGCTCAGGCCTTGACTAGCTGACCAGATGTGTTGTGGGCATTGAGTTAACCTGGAAGATACTTCTTTTCAAGGTTAAGGATCCTCAGAACCATCATTTAAGTTGAAAAATCTATGTCCATGCCCTGAAAGCCAAAATAGAAATGGTGACCCTGTTATCGTAGTCCTGTTTCCATGAAGCCTGTTCCATGTCCCCAGAAAAGTTGGCAGAAGAGTTGTAGGATTTTAGGGCCAGGGTGATGAGGGACATGATTTTAGGGAAGGCAAAAAGAAAAGCATTTGCTGAATGCTTGTTATAAATATGTAGTGCTCCATGAGCATTCTCTCATTGAATACCCACAGTTTTATAGGTCCTTCTCAGAGCATCCCCTGCCCCCACAACCCAGGCCCAAGGAGGTTAAGGTCTCATGTCATGCTCTCCCATGTCATAACCTCCCTGCACCTTTAAACCCACAGGGCAGAATGAGCCCTTCATATAGCTGGCCTAGTCTTTTTATACCCATCAGTTCCCACCTTTAATGAAAAAAATTACCAAAAATTTTTGGTTAATTTCAATTGAAATGTTTGGTAGATCCTAGGCTCGGGGCCATAGGGCAGTGAGAATAGAACTTTAGATCTACACATTTTAATCTCAGTTCTGGTTGCAATCCTCTGCTCTTGCAAGTTTCCTCATTTTCCAGCCTAGGAGACCCTACTCTGATGCCCCTGGCTCCCTATATATCCATGAGACACGCCATTACAGAGCCAGAACCTTGAGCAAAGTCAGACCCAACACATTCGAGAATAGAACATATGGCTTCACCAAAGCAGAGTGGCACAGTGACATGCCTCTTTACAAATTTAAGGGTCTGTAATCTGCCACAGCTGCCACAAAATGGCCTGTCTTAGCAGCTGCCATCCCCTGTCCAGGAATTAGCTCCTCAGCTGAGTTCCGATGTGGAAAACACTTGGCTTCTGAAGTGAAGGAGGCTTCCCCAGTAGAACTGAAAAGCATATTCAGATGCTGGATATTTATAATATTTAGAGCTTTTGTTATAACCAGTCATTTCTTCATTCAGTCACAAACACATTAACACTTCCACACGGAAGCATCATAACTTTGTGAGCACAGTTATTGGAAGAAAATGTTATTTTCTTGTCCAGGGAGGACTCATGGTATAAGTCTGGGCAGAGTGATGTGCACATCTCCCCTCCCCCACCATCACTGACACTACCACTTTCTCCTCACCGTTCCCCGTTGTCTGTCTCAGACCCTCCAAGTGCTCCCATGGCAATGGCCCATGAGCATGGCAATGGCCCAGAGTGTTCGTCACTGTTGTGACTCCCTGCTCACTTGCCTGTACCCTCTCTAACACGGAAGACCAGGGAGAAGAGAAACCACATTGATATTGTTGACCAATATTGGCTTAAGACCTCACACAGAACCCGACACTTACCGTATTTTGCCATGCGTAATGCGTTCCCGTGTATAACATGTGTTCACGTTTCGGGCCCAAACTTTCAGGAAAAAAAAAAATCTTCTGTTTTAATTTTTAATTCAAATTTTTATTTGTTTATGTTTACGAACTTGCTTTTTGTATTATAAAGGAATTTTGGCATCTATTTTTTAACATGCTGTACTACAAGAAATTTAAATAACAAATAATTGCAAAACACAAAAAGAAAAAGAAGGAGGTACAAGACATTTTATGTACCGGTAACAAACAATACCACCCATATGTAATGTACACCCACATTTTTCCTTCAAAGATTTGGGATGGGGGAAGTGCACATCATGTACAGTAAAATACAGTCATGGCTCAGTTACTCACTGAGTATTTGTGGAATGAAGGAATAAATTCCTTTCTGCTCTTAGTCCCCTAGCTTTCCTCCCCCTCGGGGCACCCACCACCCCCAGCCTTGGGGTATGCTTCCTGGCCTCAGGCTTTACATTCCCCAGATGGCATCTCACACGCATCAATAGATCGGTTTGCAGTTCCTCACAATATGAATTTTCTCAAAATCCATATTTGCTTCCTACATGTGTTAACTGCCAAAGAAGTACACTGTCAAGGTCCATGCAACTGAGGCCTGGGCTGGTCATCGCAACCTGAGTTGCAGAGAAGATTCACCTTTCCTTGAGGCCACTGGGAGATAGCAAGATTTTAGAGTCATCTAACAACTTAAACCTTTATATTTCAAAGGACTTTTCCTTTGCATAAATCACACTGCGAAGCTTTTTCTCCATCTGACTTTTTCTAAGTTTATGACTAATTTCATAAAAGCAAGTATTACTCATTCTTAAAATATTTCTTTAAGTACAAAAGGTGAAAATAAGGAACAATAAGCTCTCTCCTGCCACTCTCCCCTCTGTCATAGTCAACGTGTTTCCATCTGACTTCCAAGGCTTCAGGCGTCCTATTGGAAATAAATGTTTTTAAAGGTTGAACTATATCTCTCTCCTCCTCTTCGAGGCCACAGCCAATGGAGCACACACGTCCTACTAGCCAAATAAAATACACTGTTTATTAACGTTATTAACAGAGCAGAGCTCTGTAAAAGCCACGTTAGAAAAAAACAGCTTAAACTCAAGATCACAGTGGGACCTCCCACTCCCAGTCCTGGGTCCTGAAACTCAGCGATGGCCAGGGCAGGGGAGCAACCAAAGCCAGTGCTGCCCGACACCCCCAGGCCACTCACAGAACTCCCTCTTCGGATGAGATCAGAGCTCTGCCTTGCCGGTCCAGTGTCGGCAGCAAGAAACAGTCAGCAGAAAGGACAAGCTTCACTCAAAGTTTTGTTCTAAGCTAACCTTGCTTTGCAGTCCCAAGCTGGCCAGTCCAGTGTGACCCACAGGGGTTAGACAGAGCAGGGAAAGAGAATGACTACCCTTTACACAGGGCACAGGCTTGGACATTCTAACTTGCTAACAGCAGAGGTCCAGAACCTGGGAGAAAGAAGAGGGCATGCTGCTAATGATAAACATCATCATACACTGTCCCTGCCCATACTGAAACGTGACCCACTAAGCTCAAGTTCTGAGCTATTGATTAACCTTTTCTTTGTACCATGGTAAGGAATGAATGAATATTGAAAAAAAAAAAAAACAAAAAAACAAAGCACTCTCTTAATTTATCCAATTAGCTACAGGCTACAGGCACAGTCAAAGGAGAATATCGCTGCTCAAAATTGCTGGGCATGAAGTAGTACCCATCGATATTTGCTGACTAAATAAATAAGTGACTTCTGACTCTTGAATTTGTTTCTCCTGCCCTGATCCCCTCCACAAACTCCAGACCTATGTATTTTTACTTCTCCTCAGGCATTCTTTCGATTTTTCATCTTAGTAAATGTAACTGATGTCCAGGATGCTATTTATGTCATAATATTCTTCCAATTCTGCATAACTCTCTACTAAGCACAAACTACCGCCAAAAGAAATCGATTTATTTGCACAGTGGTCAAAGTGTTTCTCTCTCTTTCTCTCTCTCATTTCTGAGGAGAAGCAAAGAAGGGAAAAATGTGGCTTATTCAAAGGAATGTGTCTGCTTTTTGATGCCTGAAAAACATTCCTTGAAGAAAACAAATGTGGGCCTCCTTTTGTGTGCATTGTCTGCCCTTTATTCCCTTACTTGGTGGATAATTAGCCTATAGAGTTTCTTCTTCATATCTTATAAGATCATCATCCCAAGTTTAGATCATCAACCCAAGTTTGTAAAACTATCGCTTTTTTTTTAAACCACAACCCTAGTCAAAGAAGACTAAGAAAACTTTCTTTGAATGTTATTTGTTACATATACTACATTCCTTAAGCAAATTAGTGTAAAATTATTTCTATAATACAGGTTAAAACTATCTCCCATTGCTTTTTTATTCAATGTATTTTTTCTTGGCTTTAATTTATCAGAAATTATCTTAAACTCCTGAATGATGGATCAAAGAAAGGCACTATTTTCTCTGTGATAGGAAATTTCCAAAGGAATGTTAATATCTCTTCCATGTAATTTTAAACTCCTTCATTTCCTCTACAAATTCTCTGAAGTAGCCACAACTCAAAATATCAGTTGGAAAAACTCATATCAACAGCAATATCTTCATCAACTTTGTATTTTTTTTTATTAAATCATAGCTGTGTACATTAATGCAATCGTAGGGTACAATGTGCTGGTTTTATATACAATTTGAAATATTTTCATCTAACTGGTTAACATAGCCTTCATGATATAACTTTGTATTTTTTTTAATTGGCCAATCAGTTCTCATCTAGTAAGAGCTTTGCTAGCATGTTTACAAAACACCTTGTAGTTTACAAGTTTGATTTCGCAAGAAGTGTTTCGCAAAATGTATAACATGACAAAATAACTCAAAGAAAACAATTAGGCATCTATCAAATAGGATTTGAACTGAAAAAAAAAGGTATAAAACCAAGGTTTGAGTGTAATAATAGATTATTAACACATGAAATGTACAAAGAGGGTAGAAATAAAATGTTGCCAGTAGTAAGTGGCTACTATATAAGCAGACATAATAGCTATTCTTTTCCCCCTCTTATCTATAAGAGACATAATATCTATTAGAGAAGTATATAATTTCTGTCCACAAAGGATTCAACCTCAAAAGGTTTATCCGTGGCTTATGGTGATATTACCCTGCATTTTAACTAGAACATTTGAATAACCAAAACATGCTATCCATCTACATTATGGAAATTAATGAATACTGCTCTATAAATGACTTCTTGATATTCCCAGCCATGGTCCCTACTTTTTTAATTATCAGGCCTGCATAAAGGTATTAAAGCAATTATTTTCAGAACTGGGTATTTTTTTTTCTGAGAAAAGTATTTGTAATAAATTCCCTCTAGTATATAAATGTATTCCAATTAAACATCCGTGGGCAGAGTCATCTCTGAAATATTAAATCCTCGAAAAGTTCATATTCTATTAAATTAGAGACCTGACCTCTAATCGTGGGTCTACCACTTCTCAGCCAGATGGCCATGGATGAATCGTGTCTGCTGACCTGCAATTGTTTCCATTTTTTAAATGGAGATGAGAAAAAAATGCCTCTGCAGGAAGTGGGAGGAGACTTTTTAAACAGCAATCTTGGGTCAGGGGCCTTGGGGAGAATCTTTTTGATGTATCAACCTCCTCCCCTCTGTCTAAACATGGAGAATACAGAAGGCAAGGAGTGGAACTCCCCAGAGAAGGCCACAGAAGAATGTGGGAGTTACAGACTTGACCAAGCATCAGGGGAAACTTGTTCAGTAGAGGATCAGCGGGCTGCCGGCCATCTAAGTGTACCTGCTGTGCCGGGAACCTCAGCAAAGGGATCAATAAAAAATATCTGTTATATGAAAGCTATAACCAAATAGCCTAAGAATGTGGGGAGGGGGGAGGGAGGGGGGAATTGGTGGAGGGAGGGGGATTGGAGGGACCATTTTTGAGGTCTATCTTACAGGGGTACAAGTGAAACTCTCTAAGAGTAGAATCAGAATGTTTTAAAACTATAACTGAGAAAACGACACGAAGGTTGTGTTGATCAGTTTGATAGAAGTATTTCGGATTGCATGTGAAAACCCCACACTGTACCCCAGAAGTGTATTAATGTACATAGTTACCATTCAATTAAAAAAAATATATATCTGTTAAGGGTTACAAAGACTTCTGCCCAAGAAAGAAAGCAGAACATAGTGACATCCCAAAACCTCAGAAGAAGGTGCTGATTCCTCCATTACCAACCAGTTAATCTGCTTCACCAGGACACCGCATGGGCCTGGTACCAGCAGTTATGCTGAGCACCAAAGGCAGAAACTGGATGAACATAAGCGACTGTGCACACATGCCTTTCCAGATCAAAAGGATGTTCCTAGCATAGCAAAAGAGGCCAAGATCTGGAAATCACTAAAAAGAAAGTCAAATGTACCCCAAGAAGGTTCTGAGCAAAGGATGTGTTCCCAGGGGACTGATCCTCCCGCAGTAGTTCTCTCCTGGATTAGGTTCTCCCTCTGACAAAGAGGGTTGCCTATCTTGAAGTCTGCCTCTCTTCTCCAGGGAGTTAATACAATTGTTATTAGAACTTCTGCCTCGGAGGCTTTGTTGGCCTCCTGGGCCAGAATTGCAGCAAGGGCTGGGTCATCCACAGAGGCAGTGGAATCTTCGCAGAAGGACTGTGATGTCAGGTGGTGTGTGGTCTGTGGGAAGAGTCTCCCTACAGACACAGATGGTTGGGTTCACCTCCAATTTCATGCAGGACAATCCGGGGTTCCCAAAAAGCAGGAAGGGAAAGTGGGTACCCTCTTCTTGTTTTCTGCCTGCAATTTTCCACCCCCTATTTTAAAGACAACATACTGTGCCCTAAATGTGTCCACATTAATAAGATCTTAATAAAAAGTCTCCGGGGGGAATGAAGTACCAAAAAAAAAGGGTACAGACAGCTATGATTGGAATTGGTGGCAGAGATGCCCAACAATTGATTCCGTGGTGCTACTGACAGCTGGACGCTGGTCCTCTGCACACGTGCTCACAGGCTGTGCAGACTGGTGGGTTGCAGATGCTACCCCCAGACTCCTAGTGAGACTTGTTTCTTCATGGGTTAGAATATAGAGACACTTGCATTAAAAAGGAAAAACAGAGTTCACAAATTAGTAAGAAGAAAAAGTCATCCCTATTCAAAATTTCCTTAATATCCTGAGACTTCTGTAGTTTGACTTAAGGATAAAAACAACAGGTACTTTGGCAGCGGGGACTTTTCTCCCCTCCGATGAAGACATGAAAAACACGAGAAGGAGTGGTGGAGTTGGAAAATTTGTAACTGTCACTTTGTAGACTTAATAGGTGTAAGTAGGAATCCTCAGGAAATGTTAAAGTAAGAGAGAAAAGTCTACTGGGAAAGATGCGTTTATGGTTCCACAGGGTTGTGCCTCCAAATTCCATTGATTGTTGGCGATCAACATTTTTCATTATACACGTGTTATACCTTAAAAAAAAATAAAATGCAGATGATAGTAATAACTACTTTACAAGATGGAGGTGGAAAATACTAATAAAATTATACATGTAATGAGCCAAACACAGCTCCTGACACTCAGTAAATGCTATTTCCTTTTTTTGTTGTTGTTCGTTTTTTTTTTTTGTTTGTTTGTTTGTTTTGAGACAGAGTTTCACTTTATTGCCCTCAGTGGAGTACTGTAGTGTCACAGCTCACAGCAACCTCCAACTCCTGGGCTTAAGTGATTATCTTGCCTCAGCCTCCCAAGTAGCTGGGACTACAGGCACCCACCACAACGCTTGGCTATTTTTTGTAGCAGTTTGGCCAGGGCTGGGTTTGAACCCACCACCCTTGGGTATATGGGGCCGGGTTTGAATATGGGGTTTGGTATATGGGGCCGGTGCCCTACTCACTGAGCCACAGGTGCCGCCCCAGTAAATGCTATTTTCAAAGAAAACAGGGGTGAATGATTTTACATTTTTAAATAAGAAAAATTTTTGCCTGCATGGTACTAAAGCCAGCAACTGTAAATGAAAATATGAATGTGTTTTTATAAACTGTAAGGCTTTTAACATAATAAACACATTGCAATCAAAGGGAAAAGGCAAACAACACCTGGGGACAAAGATCTGTAACATACCAGGAGAAGGGTAAATACCCGTAGTGCAGCAAGTTCTTATAAATCAGCGCAAAGGGGAAAGAAAAATGGGTGAAGGATAGAAAAAACCAGTTCCAAAAGAAATAAGGCCAGTAAATATATGAACAGATGTTCAGCCTCACTAGTAATCAAAGAAATGCAAATAAAACAACAGATTGGCTGTGATTAAAAAGATAGACAAAACCCAGCATTTGTAAGTGTGCAAGCAATAGGCTGCTCCCCTACACTTTGGCTAAGTATATTTATTGAGCAAATCTTCTTGGAGGAATATTTAGTAATAGCTTCCAAAATTTAAAAGATGCCATCCCTTTTTTTGTTGCTGTTATATTTACATTTTATATAAGCATTGTCCATAATCAGACAAAAGATAGCTACTTTCATTTGTGAAAATTAAAATAGTTTCTTTCTCTTCTTCTTAGGGTTATTTCTGTTAGTTAGTTAGTTAATAAGAATAAAATTACATTCTCCTCTAAATAAGATGTCAGGCAGTGATAGCCCTAAAGATCACTTATATTAAGGTGGCATCTGTGATTGCTAAGTATGCCACTTACCTTAATTCTACAACTGTTGAATATAAACAGAGCTGGAATTATTATTGATCCATTATGAATAAATGGCTCTTTTAATCTTCAAATAGAATCAGGCATTGCCCACAGACTGTCAGAAAGTGGAGAGGGGGCAAAATCCAGGGGCCTGGACCACCTTCTCCACTGGCCACCCCCTGGGGGGCAGTAAATTAGTACCTACACAACATATTCCGGCCCCTTTGCCTGTGGTTTCTTTACTATGAGTTGAATGACAGAGAGAATCTCTCCTCAAGGCAAGTTTGTGAAATAAGTGGGTTTTTTCCCACACTTCTTATCAGATCTGTCCATGGAGTGTGAGAATTTCCCCTTTCCCCCTTTATAAGGCCTGAAATTTACACAGAAATTTATCAGAAATTGTGCTGGGGACAACCGTGATTGGGCAAACTTCCCTGTAGCGATCCCAGAGCCCAAGTCCACGGAACCTTCACCCCTGTCCTGCCTCTATTCCACCACCCCACTCAGTCCAACTTCCTACCTTAGGTAGCCAATATTCTTACCCTCATTTCCTCCCACAACATTTTTTTCCAGACAGATCTGAAGGAAGAAAAACAAAGGCTTCTTAAACTCATTTATGCTATATCATAGATAGAGAATAATCTATAGAAACAGCATTTTATAAACAAGGGATCAAAAACTCAAGGTAAAATAGTGTTATTATGAGATTTCAGGGTATTCAAATACCAACAAACTATTTTGAGGTAAGAGGCTATTTCTGACAACATATGAATAACAGTGGTGCCACACAACACAGGTCCAGAGAAAGCAGGCCCAGCTTTAGCCAGATGTAAGTGTCTGAACTTCAGATCTTGAGAGTTAGAGAAGTTTCCTGAATTCATTCTAATCTTCTCTATGAGACCTTAAATCTCATCAGCAATTGTTTGTTAATATGTGATAGGAGCATCAAGTTTACTTAGAGTATTCTAAAAAGGCATAAGAGACTTAAAATTTCTTTTAGAGGCTTAGAGAAGAAATATGCCAAAGTACAGAAGTGGCAACTTTGGGGCCTGAAAGAAATCATAGCAACTATGGCAGAGAGCTCTCTTGATGAAAGTCTTTAGGTTATCAAAGGAAGGTCACATACACGATGGTGGACTAGCACAGAGTCAGTAAGAATGATGATACAGATCTATAGTTGATGGCACAGAAAGCTGTCTGTGATATTCCTTAAGGGGTTATAAAAATGTAAATATTATGGCCCCATCTTTGTAATGCACATAATAGAGTCTTATTTTCTAGGAGAGGAAATTAAACCAGTGTCTTTTCATTCACAATAACCCACCATTCCTCTGATACTGACTCCTCAATATCAGAGTCCATATTGGATGGCCTCAGGGAAGTTCTGCCAGTCCACGCTGAGACTGCGTCTTCCAGAAGAGTAGTTAAAGAAAAAATTAGGGAAACAAAGTAGAGGAGGAAGATTTTCACTGGCCTTCACTCTCAGGCCGAAAGTTCAGAGATGAGGTGGTAGGAGCCCACCTGGCAGATAAGTTGCAAAAAATACTAAAGAGAGGAATTTTTTCCTGCTTCCTTTAAAAAGCTCTGAATTGCCACTCAATTTTTTATCTGTACTTCATAGGTATCACGTAAGAACTAAACACATTGTTGAAAAATCAAAAAGGTACATGGAGTCCCCATTATATGCACATAACATTCATGCAAAAATAAATCCGGATTGTGTGGATGAGAAGGGGTGTGATAATGCTTGCTCAGACTGGAGGGGAGAGAAGTAAAGCCAGATAAGTAATTTTTCATATGACTTAGAACAGACATTCTTCCAATTTGATCTGGCAGCAAACCTTTCTCCCCACCACCCCCATCCTCAGCAGGCACAGGCTCCATTTTGCTTCAACATCCTGGCCACTTTTTGCCAAGAGAAATTGATGTAGTCCTCCATCTAGACCAGGGGTGTCTGACCTTTTGTTTCTCTGCCACACATTGAAAAAATAAGTGTTCTCTTGGGCCACACCTTAAATACACAAACACTAAGTCAAGCTGATTAGCAAAAAAGAAAAATCTGTGCTTATTTTTTATGATATCTGATAGCATAGATAAGCAAAAAAAAGTCCTCACAAAATCAGCATGAAGCCCGAGGGCCATAGGTTGGACACCCCTGATCTAGACCATCTGCTGTTTTCAATCATTCACTAAAAGTGGTCTGATAAGTAGAAAAAAATGTTTTCAGTGATCAGCCCAAGGGATAATATTCCATAATGAAATTCGGATTAGTATTCTCTAATAGCATGGCCAAAGAGAAGATCTAGAAAAAGCAGGCTGTGATCACCAAATAAAAGACTGAGAGGAGAAGGAAATGTCATGGTTTGAATTGGAAAACTGTCTATGTGCCCTTTAACACAATAATATGTTGCCAAAAGCAGTCAGGCTATGGAAATTATGACCTGTAATCATTAAAAATAGAGCTTATGTCTTCTTCATTCCTAACAAATTTAAATTTAGGACAGATGACATGAATAGCTTCATTCCAGCCCAATTAAAGAGATTGGTTTTCCTCATTGTTCCTAGAGTATGATTTTCTAAGAAGTAAAACATTTACAAATATAATCTACCCTTCTAAGCAATTGGAGTTGCCATTTGATTCTGAGCCGAAGGCCATGTTCAGGAAGTTTCATAAATTTGTGCTGTGCCAAAGACATAATTCTGGTCTCTAAACTTTCACAATATGCTTTGAGAGTGGCAAAACAAATGAAAAAAATTGTTATTCCAGTTAAAGCAATGGTTCAATGAAGGACAAAATTTGTGGAACAAAAAGTTAGATTGAAAAACTTAGATTGAGTTGAAAATCTTAGATTCTGACTTCTGGGGTATGACACTGACCGGGATACCACACAGAGCACAGCAATAGCTTCCACCTATGAGCAGTTGGAAGGACGTTACCTAACCATGAGGCTGGGAGGCAGGACTCTTGACTTGGATTCTGACATCATATGTAATTCTCTCCTGCTTCAGTTTTTCTAAACATCACCACCTACTACCATGTTCAATGTTTGAGAATCCTCCAGTTAAGGTGCTCAGTGACTCTATTTTCCCTTCTTGGAAATCCTTAAAGGGCTTACTTAACCCCTGTGTTGTTGGAGAGGAACAAAAGCTGGAAAGCTAAAATGGAAAGTAGTGTACTTCAAATATCACTGTGTCACTATTTTGTTGTGACCAGCTTCCCACCAACCCATTTCTCTCCTCCTTCCTGGAACAAGGCAAGTCCCTCCTCCCCCCAGGGTGGCCACAAACATGCTTCCCAGCCATGTTCCCAGGCTCCTTCCCCCTAGGGTTGCCAAGAACAAGTTTCAGAACAAGGAAGAAAAGTCCCAAGTTTCACAAAACCCCCAATTTCTCAGTAGATGAACAATGGTGGAAAATTCACTGAAACTTGATTAATTACTGTTGTATAACTGTAACCATTGTGATATAAGATGTATCCATTGTCAACCAAAGCTGTATTAATCATTGTTGCCTTACTGTAACCATTGCCGTATCCATGACTACCTGAGCTGTAACCCCCCTTAACCAGCCACGTTTCACTTCTGTAATATGCTTGCCCAAAACCCATAAAAGGCAACCCACACCCCTACTTGGTTGCTGCTGCCACCCAGTGCAGCAGCCCCTGCAGCACGTAAAATAAATTACCAATTAATTACATCTAAGTGGGGGTCTGACTCTATCTTTCAGGTCATAGGGGGTACCAGAATTTATCAGGCTTAGTTTTCTGTTTTGTCAAGTTAATGTTACAGTTTCTTTTTTTCTGCTCACACAGTCTAATGGAGAGTGGTAGTCTCAAATGAGAAATATTAACTGAAAATCGTGTAGCAACATAGTACTATTTCTACATTGCAAAATAAAAACAGGCAAATGAGGTTTGGTTTCTGCCTTTGGGAATCTGCCACTCATATATTTGAGTTGAACATACTTTAGTATCTCCTGTATGATGACAGAGCATAATCCCGCCCTCACCAAGTGCACGTGATTAATAACTAAACAAACAATTACCATGCATTGTATATGTGGCTGCTAGAGGAAGCCCAGGATGGTGTAGAAGCAAAAATGGACATCTAATATGAACTTGGAAAATCAGGAAAAGCTTTCTGGAGGAAGTTGAAGTCAGAAAAATAAATAAACTTTCCAAGATAAAACAGAGGAATATTCCCAGTTTTAGAGAAAATTGTGCTGGTGAGTGTAGGGACTTGGGTGCAGCTTGTTATGATTCATCATCAAATCCACAAATGTATTGAATGCACCCTATGTTTCAGGTACAAAATAAAATGAAGCCCCTTCTTAGTTTATCATAATAATAGTAATAGTGGTGGTATCAAAGACAACACTAATCAGTCACGCATCTTGTGTTTATTAATTTTTTCTGTCATACAGCAAACGCTGAACTGAATGGCTAAGAAGACAGCTGCCATTCACCAAAACATTACCCAAGGTGCTGACGTGAAAGGATCAAAACCAGGCAAAGCCTTTGCCCATAACTCACGGCAATTCCACTGGGTAAGTAATTCTTTATTTGTACTTTAATTCTTTGTGCTATAAAAAACATGAAAATTTGAAAAAAAATCTACAGTTAGGAAGTTTTTTCAGGATTTGTGATCCCATTCACTCCATTCATATAGAAATACTGTACAAAATACTATTAGTAATGTATTGTGAGGTCTAAAATAGATGTAGTATTAAAAGACATGGAAACAGTAAAATAGTATTTCTTATAGTGGAAATAGTAAGATGGCAATAAATGTTTAACAACATGTTCTCAGAAAAACCAGAAAGCACCCTACTTTGATTATTTTCCATTTCTGTGTATAAATACTGCCATCACAGCCAAGTTCAAACTGCCAGTGTTTGAACAACTGGCTTGCAAAATTCCTGAACATTTACCAATCAACATTCAGGAGCTGGTATGAGCCAGCTTCAACGTACCACTGTTTGGAGGTAAAGAGAGGTAAGCTGTTCAGAATTTCTGGCATAGTCCTGTATGTGTAAAGAGTAATAATCTATATTAGACTCTAATATATAATGACACAAACTTTCATTGTAAGGTAACTATTAAAAGAATAGAAGAATATATTACTAAGATCAAGTAGAGGAAATAAAATAATAGGAAATATTTAACTAATCAAAGGGAATGCAAGAAAGGAGAGAAAAATGAATATAAAATGGTGGGGAAACTTACACAAAAAGAAATATACAACATGAATAGGCCTAAATCTATTAAAGATATTAATAATTAATAAACTTCCAAACTATAAAACACCAGACCCAAATGGGCTCACTATTGAATTCCACCACACATTTAAGAAAGAAACTATACAAATTCTCCATAATTTCTTTCAGAAGCTACAAGGGAATACTTTCTAATTCATACTATGAGACTAGGACCACCCAAATACCAAAACCAGACAAAGATATACCTCTCATAAACAGAAATAGAAAAATCCTCAACAAAATATTAACAAATTAAGTTTAACATTGTATAAATATAGTACACAATATGACCAAGTAGATTTAATCTCAGACATGCAAGTCTGGTTTAACATTCACAAATCAATCAATGTAATTCATCACATCAATAGGCTAACAAAGAAAAATTACATAATCATATCAATAGATACAGAAAAAGCATTTTACACAATCAAACACCATTCACGATAAAAACTCTGAGCAAACTAGGAATAGAAGAAAATTTCCTCAACTTGAGAAAAAAGTCTCAAACAACCCTACAGCTAACATTATGCTAATGGCAAGCAACTCAAAGTTTTCCTGCTAAAGTCAGGAATAAGGCAGGAATGTCCGTTCTCATCATTCCTTTTCAATATTGTACTGGAAGTCGTAGCTAATGCAATAAGACAATAAAAGGATATAAAGTGTATACTGACTAGAAGAAAGAAATAAAGCTGCCTTTGTATACAGATGACATGATTACGTAGAAAACCTGAAAATATCAACAACAACAAAAACCCTCCTGGAATTAATAAGCAATTACAGCAAAGTTACAGGATACAAGGTTAATAAACAAAAGTCAATGAGTGTCTACATACTAGCAATTAACAAGTTCAATTTTTTTATTTATTTATTTGTTTATTTAATGAGACAGAGTCTCACTATCCACCCTCAGTAGAGTACTGTGGCATCACAGCTCACAGTAACCTCAAACTCTTAGGCTTAATTGATTCTCTTGCCTCATCTTCCCCAGTAGCTGGGACTACAGGTGCCTGCCACAACACCTGGCTATTCTTTTGTTGCAGTTGTCATCATTGTTTTAGCTGGCCTGGGCTGGGTTCAAACCTACCAACCTGGGTGTATGTGGCTGGCACCCTACCCACTGGGTTACAGGTGCCACCGACAAGTTCAATTTTATTTATTTATTTTTTTTGAGACAGAGCCTCAAACTGTCACCCTGGGTAGAGTGCCATGGCATCACAGCTCACAGCAATCTCTAACTCCTGGGCTCAAGCAATTCTCCTGCCTCTGCCTCCCAAGTAGCTGGGACCACAGGTGCCTGCCACAAGACCTGGCTATTTTTGTTGTTGTTGTTGCAGACATCATTGTTGCTTGGTGGGGCCTGGGCTGGATTCGAATCCTCCAGCTCTGATGTATATGGTTGGCACTTTAGCTGCTTGAGCCACAGGCACCAAGCCAACAAATTCAATTTTAATTTAAAAATACATTACCATTTATATCACCACCCCCCAAATTGAAACACTTGAATGTAAGTATAACAAAATAGGCATAATATATATATGAGGAAAACTACAAAAGTCTGATGAAAGTAATCAAAGTAGAACTAAATAAATGGAGAGTGATTTCAGGTTCACATATAGGAAGACTCGATATTGTCAAGATGTCACTTCTTCCCAACTTAATATATAGGTTTAAGTCAATTCTAAACAAAAGCCCAGCAAGTTGTTTTAAGGATATCAAACTGATTCTAATGTTTGTACAAAGGACAGGAGGAGTGGTTCACACCTGTAATGCTAGCACTGGAAGACCAAAGTGGGTTGATTACCTGAGTTCAGGAGTTCAAGAGCAGCCTGAACAAGACCTCGTCTCTACTACAAATAGTAGGGAGGAGTGGCACATACCTGTAGTCTCAGGTACTCAGGAGACTGAGACAAAAGGATAACTTAGCCCAGGAGGTTGAGGTTGCTGTGAGCTATGACACCATGGGTACTCTTCCTAGAGTGACAGAGTGAGACTATCTCAATCAACAACAACAAAAAGTTTATATGGAAAGGCAAAATATCCATATTTTGAATAGCCAACCCAGCCATTTGTTATTGACTGACACTACTTAACTCCAAGACTTACTATAAAGCTACAGTAACCAAGAAAGTGTGGTATTGGCAAAAGAACAAATAAGTAGATCAATGAAACAGAATACAGAGCCCAGGATAGACCCATATACATACAGTCAAGTCTTTTTTTGACAATGAAGCAATGGCAATACAACAGAGCAACAAATGGTGCTAAAACAATTAAGTATCCATGTGTAAAAAAAAGTAAATCTAGACTCAGACCTTACATTCATTACAAGAATTAACTTAAAATGGACTGTAGAGTATAACACACAACTATAAAACTTTTAAAAGATAACATTGGGAAAAAATGAGCAAATGACCTTGGGTATGGCCCTGACATTTTTAAGATACAACATCAAAGATACAATCCATGAAAGAAATAATTGACAAGCTAGATGTCATTAAAATTAAAAACTCCTGTTCTGTGAACGACAATGTCAAAAGAATGAGATGACAAGCCACAGATCAGGAAGATATATTTGCAAAAGATACATTTAATAAAGAACAATTATCCAAAATATACAAAGAACTCTTAAAACCCAAGAATAAGAAAATGAACAATCCAAATTAAAAACTGGATAAAAGCATGAAAAGAGAATGATATCCTGTTATTCTTGGCAATGCAGAAGAGCTTGGAAGACACCATGTTAAGTGAATAAGCCAGGAATGGAAAGTGAGATACCACATATTCTCACTCGTATACTCACTCATATGTGGAAACTAAAGAGGTTGGTCTCAGAAGAAAAGAGTAGAAGCTACTATTAGTAGAAGGGCAGGGGAAGGGGAAGATAGGGAGAGAATTGTTAAAGGACACAAAATTACAGCTAGTAGGAGGAATATGTTCTAGTGTTACAGTTCTTGTCTAGCATGACTAAAGTTAACAATAATAAATTTACAAATAGCTAAAAGAGAGGATGTTGAATGTTCCTAACACAAAAAAATGGTAAATGTTTGAGGTGATGGATACACTAATTACCCTGAGCTGATGACTACACATTGTATGTATTAGAACATCACCATGCACTCAATAAATATTACAATTATTATGTAACAGGTAAAAATAAATAAAAATTTCTTAAACAGGCAACAGTCCCAAACAGACACCTCATCTAAAAATACAAGGAATTTAAACTTAAATTGCACATGAACTTTATGGCCACCCTGTATATATAGATGTCAAGAAAGCATATAAAAAGATGTGCAACATCTTATGCCATTAGTGAATTGTACACTAAAACAACGAGATACACTGTAAACTATTAAAATGGCCAAACTCCAAAAGATTGACAACATCAAAACTATCAAGGATATTTTATTCATCGTTCTCTGCTCTTTCAGGCTCAGGGTGTGGTCCTCATTCTCATAATCTCTCTGTGGCCTCAAGATGGAAACTCTACCTCCACCTTCCTCTCAACAAGATGGGATCTCTACCTCCACCTTCATCTCCACAAGACGGGAACTCTACCTCCACCTTCCTCTCAATAAGATGGGAACTCTACCTCCACCTTCATCTCAACAAGACGGGGTATCTACCTCCACCTTCATCTCCACAAGATGGGAACTCTACCTCCTCCCTCATCTCCACAAGATGGGAACTCTACCTCCACCCTCATCTCCACAAGATGGGAACTCTACCTCCACCCTCATCTCAACCTTCCCATCAAAAACAATAAAGAAGTGATGGGAGAAAGAAACTGTTATTAGGTAAAAGAAACTTTTCCAGAAATCACCAACAGACTTCTGCTTTCTATTCCTTGGTCAGATCTGTGTTTAAAAAAAAAAAATGGGGAAGAAAATATATTGTGTAGACAACCAGCAGCCTCTGCCACATAAAGATTAAATAAATGCAAGTTACTTTATTTACAAACAAGCATAACTAAGAGATTAGGTACATACCTGAAAACATGCGTATTTACATTTTGTCCTGAAGCTCTTGAGATGAATGTTCCCATGCAATCTTAGATTGTTTAGGATGGTTGTAAAATCACCAAAAAAGGTAATAGCTACTGGGTAAGTCCAGCACCAAAATATTTTTACATACTATTACATTTGATCCTCATAATATTCCTGTAGGCAGCTATTATTATTTATGCCTGCTATTCTGATGTAGAATGGTAAATTGCAAAGAGATAATAACTTGCCCCAATTTATAGAGGAGTAAATGGAATAGAATTTGGATTAAGTCTGACTTACTTTAAAAATCTTTTTTCTAAAATTCTTCCTTCTAATGTACTACTCCTTAACAAAATGAGTTTGACCATCCTTATCCCCTTAGCAGTTTTTTGGCCTAAATATTTCTCTCGGGGAGAATACATTTCTCATTAAAATAAAGTCCATAGTTCATCCTCCCTGTCTGAACACAGTTCCTGAGTGGGTTTCTAAAACATGTTTCTTTTTCCTTCCCCCCAAACAAAAGGTCTTTTAGACATAGAAATGCCAGTCTCCTTTGAGTTCTCACCCTTAGCCAATAGCCACACTGGTCCTACCAGAGATGAAAAATTCTCAAGGATGCATTTCAGCAATATTTTTGTAAAAATAATATAGATCTTCTTTTCAACACTCAGACCTTAGAAGAATGTGAGAAAGTGGTATGTGGGAGTATAGAGTCCCTGCAGTTCATTTTTGAGAAGACAAATTGCTTTCTCACCAAAGAAGAAAGATTACCAGAAAACAGCATTTGCTGCTAAACATACTGCATTGTTAGGATGGTTCAAAAGGAACTGGTCTGCCATTGGGAGAACAAAATGCATGGGAGAAATAATAGGCCACAGCCTGTCGATGGTGCTATGACTATTTCCTTGCTCTGAAAGCAACAACAAAGCCCTGAACTGATAGATCTCAGAGCACTGAACTAACCAATGTATACATACTGATGGTAAGAAATGCATGAAAAAGGGAAAAGGGCCAGAGTTTCCACCTTGTTTTTCCTTCTCCGTGGCCAGTTTTTCCTAAAGCATCCTTACCAAGGATGATTTATACTTACTTAGGAAATGAGGCAGCCAGGTCAAATGACATGGTTCTAATGGGCAGATCATTAAAATAGAAGGATGATAACTTTTTTGCACCATGTCTCCCATAGAGTTTCATCAGAGACTCAGTTAATAACCGTGGATTACATTCCCAAAGCAAAGGGTCTTCTTGAATATTCAAACTAGATTAATAAGAGACCAAACAATCTTCTGTACTGACACCTTCACATGTATTTCTCAGGAGAGCCCAGGGAAGTTGTGGTAAATACTGCACATTGTTCCTCTCCCCACTCACCCAAGGCCTTCTCTGATACATATCTTCATGCACTAACATAGCTGGCATCTGCATCCCTCGGATTCTCCTATAGACATGTCCAGTAGAGAGCTGTAATCCATAACCAAACTGGGAGGTGGCAGCCACCAGAAGAGATCAGACCTTCTGACATGAAAAGGCATTTGGATCTTCTTGGGCAACTGTGGCAGGGGTTCTCCTCTCAATGGCTAAATCATGCATGGCATGTAGCAGGTAACAGCAACAGGACAGTTTCCATTAAGACAATTCCATAGTGATTCAGAATTTCTTTACACTAGGTTGTTCCTGACTATATGGTATCCTAATTTAGCTCCGTGATCCTCTTAGAAATTTTGTAGACTACTTAATCAGCTATGAGTAATAACTTTATACTTAAAATATCTAGAGTAGATTCTGTGGTCTGCAACTAATATTTCCAGACCATATAGGAATTTGTACCAGAAATACTTGCAAAAAAACTTGGACCTTTTAAGGAAATGGGCATTTAATGCTGGGTATTGTATTAGTCTAATCAGGCTGCCATAACAAAATACCATAAGCTGAATTCTTAAACAACAGAACATTACTTTCTTAAAGTTCTGGAATCTGGGAAGTCCAAAAATCAAGGTGCTAGTCAATTTAGTGATTCATAAGGGCCCTTTGTCTTCCTGGCTTACAGACATCTGCCTTCTTGTTGAGCCCTTATGTGGTAGAGAGAGGGAATTCTGATGTCTCTTCTTCTTCTTATAAAAACACAAATCCCATCATGGAGGCCCCACCCTCATGACTTCATATAAACTTTACTTCCAAATACTATCACTTTGGTGTTTAGGGCTGCAACATGTGAACTGGGGGATTGTGAAGGCAGTCAGAGCTGGGTGGTATTAGAGGTACTAATTTGTTTCCATGGAATTCAGTGTTAACTATCACTATGGTCATCTGGAATGAAGGAGCCTAAAGGACTCTGGTGGAATAAGGTGCTGCTTTTGAAAGCCACTTTGAAGAACAGAGAGCATACAATGGTTATGTGGGAAGTAGGCTAGCTATTTCTAACCGTGGTAAAAATTGTCAGTAGAGAAAATGACAAGTTTAGGGTTTCTAACTCTTGGTCAAAGTCATAGGCAGAGAAGCCTGGACTTCCCCAATGTGGACACACTCTTTTGAAGCTCTCAGGCAGATATAGCCATACAGAGTTTACAAGTTCTAAGCCTGTGAGTTGCTAAATTCCAACATAAGTTGAATTCCAGAGTCATTCAAAAGTCTTGTATGCATGTTACGGCACTAATTTGGAAAGAGTGAAAGCTCAAGAATAGGAACTGAGAAATTTGTGGAATTTGGAAACTTCCAGGTTACCCATTCTCTCTCAAACAGTACCAAGCTTCCTTAATTGGCAAAGGGAGACTTTTGCTGCTTCTTTTGAAGACCTTCTAATGTTTCTTTTAAAAGCATTGTCAATTCTTTTTATTCCTTACCTGTCATCTCCTTGTTACCTACAAATCTATAACAGAAGTCAGATCCCAGCATGCATCAGAAGGTCTGTGACAAACCCAGAAGGAAAGCCTTATATGGTAATAGAGCTGAGAGATGGTATAGCTTTATACGAATGTAATCCTCAGGATATGCATGGAAATAGATTCTGAGGGTAATAAACAGGGCTGAGGGGGGAAAATAATTTAAGCTCAGTCTGATATTTTTACATGGATGTGTGTAACGAATTCTGCTTTCACAGGGCTGGTCCAGGAAGTTCCCGGTGGCTCTGATTCCTCAACTCATTGAAAAAACTCAGCTTTAATAGAGCTAAATTAAACTGAAATCCCAGAAGTTCCTTGGTAAAATGTAGATGAAGGAATCTAAAGTTTGAGGATATAAGAATATTAAAACAGAGGTATGCGCTGTCGCCCACTCGGCCACTAGTGAGGAAAACATTGGAACTTTTTTAAACGTGCCCTAGAATCGTCATCTGTAGGCCATAAAGGAAGATAGGAGAGGTTGTTGTTGAAACACATTTTGTAATTTCAGTGGGACTAATGAAATCCGGGAGCCACAGAAGCCAAGTGATATCATGTTAACCACAAGAAACAAAGTAAGAGCAGTTACTATAACAGACAGCAAGCCTTAAGTGGGAATAAGAATGATTTGATCTGCAAGGACCTTGGTTTGACCATGACTTATAAATCTTGTGATCCTTTTAGCTAAAAACATGATTGGAAACACACTAATATTAACTGATCAGTATAACAGAGAAAACTCGAGGTCTAGCAATAAGTATTAGAGTGAGCTCACAAACCAATTCCATACTTGAGCCAGTTCAGGTCTGATTCTGAATTAGGGCTCATGAGTTCAGAGGTCTGTCAGTCAAGAGGAAGATGGTTCTCTTGGTACTCTTGGAGAAGGGCCCTCACTGGTGCCTGGGCTATGGCAATAATCCGAGTAACCATGCACTGAAGAAAAGGAACTGCTTGAACCCTTTGAGAAATGAGCAATGTTAATACTAATTTCTGGGGAGTCCTGGGCACCATTGTCATCTACCCACCACAGTGGGAGTGTATGTGGATCAGGTGATAATAGTTTTCTATTGAGACCCATCACAGTTGGCTCAGAGGGTCTCTTTCTTTCTTTCTTTCTATAAGCCTTTTGCACTTCTAAAAAGCAATACATTTTTGTTGGTTTGCTTTATAGAGATGGGGTCTCATTCTGTCAGGCTAGAGTGCACTGATGTAATCATAGCTCACTACAGCCTTGAATACCTAGGTTCAAGTGATCCTCCTTTCTCAGCCTCCTGAGTAGCTGGGACTACAGAAATATACCTTCACTCCTGATTTCATAGTCCTTAAATCCATGACCCCTGAATTTAAAACTGAAATAGAGGGGATGAGGGAGGGGGTTGAGGGATTATGGTATATGAGCACCTCTTGGGGGTGGGACACAATTATAAGAGGGAATTTATCTAACAAATATAATCAGTGTAACCTAATTTTTTGTACCCTCATTAAATACCAAACAATAAAAAAAACTGAAATAAATATACTTGGAAACTAATACAAACCACACCTCATTGACTTCTTGACCCATAGTAAAGAGTTTCAAAATAATAAACTTTAAAATACCACATCTACCTAGTATTCTAGGAGGCAGAGGTAGGAAGATTGCTTGAGGCTAGGCATTTAAGACCATCCTGAACAAGAGCAAGACCTTTACCTGGGTGTGGTGGCACATGCCTCTAGTTCTAGCTATTTGGGAGACTGAAGCAGAAGGATCAACTTTGAACCCAGCAGTCTGAGTTTGCAGTGAGTTATGATTAATACCAGACCAAGACCTTGTCTCAAAGGAAGGAAGGGAGGGAGGGAGAGAGGGAGGGAGGGACGGAGGGAGAGAGGAAGGGAGGAAGGAAGGAAAGAAAGAAAGAGGGAGGGCGGGCAGGCAGGCAGACACATCTATAAAGGAATTGGTAAGCAAGATGGTAATACCAGTAAATCTCGATTTCTCTTGTTTGTTTAACTTCTGTAGAAAATAGTTATGTTTTGGTGAATAACAGTGTTACTATCATAAACCTAATCAGACATAATTGCAATTGCTGCTGTTGTTTCCACTTTAGACTATTTACTGGAACGTTCACACAGCACTTGGCATGCAATAACAGCTATTTGTCTGGGAAATACTTTTTTTCTATTCATTATGAAACCCCAGAAACAGTTTCTTTTCCCCTAGCAGGGTGAGCAGATTACCTGCATTGTGTTGCCACAGGACTCTATCTAATCTCCAGCTCTTCACTATCGTTTATTCTGCAGAGATTTTGTCTTACTATTTCAGAGGACATGCATGTCCCTACTTAAATAACATGATGGTGACAGGACCCTGTAAATGGAAAGTAGTAGGTACTTTAGCTATCATGATAAGACACATGCATGTAGAGGGTTGGAGACAACTTTCACGGATATGCAGATACCTGCCCCCTCAGTGAAGTTTCTGGCAGGACTCCTGCTTTGAGACAATTGGTAGGTTAACACACCATGTGCTGGCATGTTGCTTGTTTTCTGCAACAACTGACTGAGCAGCTTATAAGGCTGCCAGCTTGCACAGGGACCATAGCCAGAGAATGCTCCCAGCCCTGCAGGGCAGACAATTCTGCCAATTGGCCTTTGTGACCCAGCAAATTCAATGTTGTTTAAGATGTTTGTCACTATTCAGGATGTTATATGGTCATTGTGGCAAGTCTAAATAGGGGAGTCACCGTGAAAACACCTTGGAATTTAGAAAACAACCATAACCTCTTTAGCAAATCCTACTTCTCCTTCTAAAAAATAGTTTCTGGCTTGCTCCTGGGCCCTTGAAAGATGAACAATGGGACACCAAGTCACCAAGAGATCTGATAAACTGGGATAATTGGCCCACACCCATCAACTCCCCTGTGCCCAGCAATACCTCATAGTCAATGAAGTTTTGTTTTGTTTTGTTTTGTTTTGTTTTTGCAGTTTTTGGCTAGGGCTGGGTTTGAACCCACCACCTCCAGCATATGGGGCCGGTGCCTGACTCCTTTGAGCCACCCTGAAGTTTTATATGTTAATATCAGCCTTAAGTCTTGAAAGCACAAATAAGCTGCATGAGCATGTGTGCCTACTTCTGCTGTACTGCTGCATGTATGACTGGTGGCAAGCTGCCTTGTAGAAGTTGATTAAAGAGTGGGAAAATATTAGCTTGGCTTATAAGACATCTCATTCGACATCCTGGCACAGTATCTACTGCAAAATGACAATCTCAATCAGGACTGACTACAAAGAATAGCAAGAGGAAGGGCTGGAGAGGCAGATCTACAATATGCCCTGCAGAGGGTGGCCAGTGCTTGGTCTAGACAGTCAAGGACTTCGATTTGTGACAAGGTGTCAGGGAACAAGTGTGTCTGTGAGCTTTGAAGAATGAACATAGTAACATATTTGCATATCAATCCTCATCCAAAGTCCCCCCGCCCCGAGTGGTTATCAATAATTATGAGAAGAAGATGACCTCTGTGGGTATCAGTCACCACCTTTATCCAGACTGGTAAGGACTTCTCAGCAGACTCATCTATTAAGTTATAACATGCCAATACTGAAAGATGCACTGGCAGGATGACCCCAAGACTTATCTACTAATATCACTAATGATTACCCAAACTGCCAACCACAAAAACCAACTCCAAGCACCACATCACTGAGAGATCAGCCAGCCACCTGGCAGGGTGGAGGAAGTAATTTTTCCTCTCTGGAACATTTATCCAGAATGTGAATTTGCTTTTCCTGCCAGCCAGACTTACGCCAACATCCTTGGACTCTCCATTAAAATAAACCACAAAGCTTGGCGCCTGTGGCTCAATCGGCTAAGGCGCCAGCCACGTACACCTAAGGAGGCAGGTTCGAATCCCCAGCCCGGGCCCACCAAACAACAATGATGGCTGCAACCAAAAAATGGTCGGGTGTTGTGGCAGATGCCTGTGGTCCCAGCTACTTGGGAGGCTGAGGCGGGAGACTCGCTTGAGCCCAGGAGTTGGAGGTTGCTGTGAGCTGTGATGCCATGGCGCTCTACCCAGGGGGATAGCTTGGGGCTCTGTCTCAAAAAATAAATAAATAAACCACAAAATATCACTTCTGACTAATGAATTCATTTTTATAGGGAAGGAACTAAAGCAAATGGTCCCACTCACTAGAAGACACTGATCTTATGACGTCTTCCATCCATCAAAAGCAGCTGACTTTATTGAAGAGTAGAATTGCCTATTAGAGACTCATAAC